>JAADWH010000057.1:0-57389 GCA_023335995.1 Globisporangium nagaii
ACAAGTACTGGAATGTGGCAGCGAAGATCCCGAGTCAGGCGAGCGTGCTGATCCTGAGCGGCAAGCTGGATCCTCAGACGCCACACAAGTACGCGGAGCGGCTCTACCAAGCTCTGGATGGCTCGAAGAAGGAGCTCGTGGCGTTCGAGTACGCCTCGCACGGCGCGCTGCTGACAACCCAGATTCTCAGTCGCATCAGCCATTCCTCCGGATCAGCAAACAGTTGCGGAGTCGAGCTGCTCGCGTCGTACGTGAACGGTGCTGAGAACCTCGCCAATCTGACGCAGAGTTGCGTGCGTCAAGCGAACATCGAGTCCTCTATCCTTGAAATGACCACTAGCGACGTGTACATGTTCTTCGGCACCTCGGAAGACGCCTACGAGGGCGAGCTCGACGGACATTACACCTACAAGTTTCGGACGCCGCTGATCGCCGCGTCAGTGATCGCCGGGATGTTGTTTATCGGACTCGCAATGCACTTCAACGGCAGACGCCGAGCTCGCGCCAGGAAGCCGGCGGAGGACGAGGCGTTGCAAGCGACTCAGGAAGACAGCGCAGAGGTTGTGGTCGCCGTCGTCCAGGCGTCCCCTACGAACGAGACGGCACTGCTGTGTCCAGAGGAGAGTGACGAAGAGAAGCCGGCAGAAACCACAGCATAAGGCAGAATGCGATCAGCATCAGTGTTTCACTTCGCTTCGTTTCCGCACAATGTTCAAATGCAGTAGTCGAGGTGTCTGGCGCTCACTTGATACGTGCAGACTGTTGCTGCCGGTGTTGTCAGGGCTTTGGCACGAGCGCTGTACTCCGTCAGTGACACGCGTTCTCTCTTTCAAGCGCACCATCAGTCCTCTCTGAGCACACGATGGCTTGAGTCCGGCTCTGGGCTTGGGAGCTTCCGACTTTTCTCGTGCAGATCCAATCGTTCGGTGGAATGTCAACTTCGCTGCTGAAAGGCGAGCTCGAATCCCACCAGCTACTTGCTGCTTGTTGTCACCGGTGCGAGATCTCTCAGAGGCGTCGCTTCGTACTCAGACTCAAGCATGCCGATTCAGCAGATCTCCACTGCTGGTTCGGATTCTAGTCAGAGCAGAGATCACTCGTACGCCTCACCAAACAGGTTGTAGTCGTCCTCTGCTGCAGCCGCAAGTGCCGCTAGAAGCGCTTCTGTCTCGTCGTGGTCGCTCATCCGCTCGGGCACCGACACAGTCGAACTCACATGCACTTCCATAACCGTCTCGCGGTGTTCTTCGTCCTCTCTATGTACTTGGCGGCCGAGTGCTTCCCTTCGTGGAGCCTCGTATTCGTCCTCGTCGTCATCGTCTCGTCGCCTATCGATGACCGTCCCAATGTGTGGCGGCTCTTCATCGATTTTCGGTGTGCGGCCGAGATCGAGCTCACTGATTCGCTCGATGCCTCCTACCGCTGATGCTGCGTGGTCTGGAAGGAACGTTGTCGGCGGCGACACGAACGGGTTGAAGTCCTGCTCTCGCTGAAAGTCGTACGAGTAGTTCATGTCCATGATCCGATTCGGGCGGCGCTTGGACGGCTTCAAGCTCACAGTTGATGCTGATGAAGATGCTGCTGCAGATGTCGACGTTGGTGCTGCTGTTGCTGCTGCGCTGTCAGCAAACCGAAATCGCTCTTCGCCTGCGATGCTGTTTGTTGCTGTCGACGACGCGACGCTGCTCTGCATCGACGCTGGAAACCCTCCACCGCCAGTGCTGCTGTCTGGATGCTCCATCCCGCTGTGATACGACGCCAAACTCTGCGTCGATCCGTTCATCTGCGTGCCTAACGGCGCGCTCGTGCTCGCGTGAACCGCGTTCATGCGCTGCACGCGGGAGCGGATCGACGGCTTGAACGCATCGTACTTCGGGATCGAGTCCATGTCCAGACACTCGTACTCATGCAGGTTCACTGGACTGTCTGGCTCGTCATCGTAGCTGTCGACGCGCGGTCGATGCGTCTGTGGATGAAAGTCGGACTGCGTATCCGCATCGGCATCGTACGTCGCCAGATCCGGGATGCTGCTGTTGCGCGACGACGACTCGTTCGCGAGGCTCGCGAGACTCGACTCGAGCGAGTGCTTGTCCACTGGCGGCTGATAGTCTCTCGCAAACGGGTTCAGCGAGTCGTCATCGTCGTCGCCATTGCCGTCACCAAGATTGCCGCCACTGTCGTCAGCTCCAACGGGATCCGAGTCATCGGTCGCACTTGTGAGCGGCGTGAGCGGGCCGTCAAGGACGATGCTCTCCTCGACACCAAACGCCCCAGTTGCTGTTGTCTCCAGCGCCAGAGACTTGTGGTCGCCCTCTACTACTCGAGACTGCAACGCTCTCGTGAGCGACTCGATGCTGTTGCTCATGCTCCCACCATTCGAGCTGGCACCACTGCTGGTGACGACGCCGACTCCTGACTTCGCGCTTGGCTGTGCGACGGAAGTGGGAGAGCCCTTTGACGCCGACGGCTTCTTCTTCTGGTTCTTCAGCACGACTGACGACGCGATGTTGCGCAAGTACGCGTCCAGCTCGTCCTTGGACCCGTCGCCGCCGAGTTTCCCCGTCATCGCGTACTCCACCAGCAACCTTCACACAAGCAGAGAGAGAGCACATCAGTCAATCAGATTGGCTTTTCACCACAACGACGCAGGCCACACGAGTAGCCGAGCGTACGAGTTGGCTAGGAGCACGAGCTCGCTGATCTGGTGCAGCCGCTTCTCCATCTTCGAGTTCCAGTCCTCCATGCCAACGACCCAGCGTCCTACCAACGCATGCACAATGACAATGCAACTCAGCCCAGAAGTCCACGCTACTGGAAGCAACAGATAGAGTAGCGTACCGGCGTCTGCAACGTACGCGAGGCTCGATCTTCAGCGTATAGCAGCAGTCAATAGAGACACATCAATCAGCACACACACACACACGCTGACAGCAAAGCTGCGGGCAATGAGCTGCAGATAGAAAGACGCACTCGAGCTCGTCGCGAACCTCGTCGCGGTACTCGTAGCAGCGTGCGAAGAGCCGCGTGGCCGTGCTCGTGACCTCCTTCGGCAGGTTTGCGCGCACGCGCTGGAAGAACTTGTCGTAGTAAATCACCTGGTGCACATGTCCGCAAGAGCACGCAAGCGCTCGTTAGACACGCGCGCGCACACACACACATGCAACGCCACTCGCAAGCAGCACGACACTAAGCACGCACTTTCTTCATGAACGTCGCAAGGTTGTCCTCGAGCCCGAGGATGCCGCTCGCGACCGTCGAGACGGACTTGGAGATGCTCGTGAGTGTCTGCGTGTGGCCGAACCAGCCCGCCATGCTGCTGCTTTGCGAGTCGCTGCGTTGCGTTCACGCACTGCCGGTGCTGCGGTTGCTTGTCGTCAGGAGCCTCGCGAAGAGCGCGCAGAGAGAGAGCCACAGAGACAGCGCGCGTCGTCGCCTTCTCTCGTTCTCTCGTTCTCCAGTTGCAGAATGCGAAATCGTTCTTCCTTCGGTTCAAAAGCTATAAAAAGAACAGACGGAGGTTCAAGGACGAGGAGGTTCTCTAGCTTTGGTGAGATCGTGTTGTAGGTTCAGCTCAGGACGTATGCTTGCTGCGGAGATGTCTGGCAAAACTGCGGTATGCAATATGCACATCCGCAAATTTATGCATCTCTCACGGACTTTAGAAGCATGGAGCGTGGCTGACAAGAGATCGTCTCGGCGATAAGAGAGAGTGTCCAAGTGGAGCACAAGACGGCATCGTGCTGGCTGTGCGCTGCGGCTCTTGGCGCCATCACTTGCGCTGCTGCAGCGCATCACTGTGGTTGTTCATAGTGCAGGCTGCTGCAGTCCTCAGAATATCTGCACGCGAGAGCGGAAGGCGCTGTGCCAGCGGAGGTTACGAGCAAATCTGCGCGCAGGAAGACAGGAGCGCTGATGATGGAGTTGCGATGCTGGCGACGCTGGCAGTCTGGCGTGTGGGATGCTGAATGGACCGATTGCCACACGCATGCCCAGGGTTGTCAGGAGACGCGGAGCTGGCACGGCTGCGGTCGCCGTCAGCGGCGCTGGCACATGTATAATCCGTCGTGCCGGTGCGAGCCTGTCACATGGATCGGATGGATTGCGAACCCAAACGTAGAAGCCGCAGCCACGCAAGCGCCACACGCGCGCATGTGCGAGCAGTGGAGCCTCTACTCGAGCGGAGACCACCGAAAGAAGCGCAGCTGCTGCCATAGAAACGGAGATCGCCGCCTCTCCACGCCGCCATCCGCGCAGCCGCTTCGATGGAACCCCCGCGAGCGGTGACCAGATTGACACCCTCGACAGACCAACGATGCGGATCGGTGCGTCTCGGCGACACCACGTCTTCGTAATACGCTCGGCGCGGCACACGAAGCGGAGCGCTGCGCCTCCTTGTCTGCTTGAGCAAGTCTCAGCGCCTCTCTGCTGAGTATTCGTCCGCGCGCGATGCCACCGTTTAGTGATTTCTTGAAGGCACCATGCCCGCGGCCGTAAACTCTCGCCACAAAGTGACGCTTCGACGCCAAAGCGCGGCTGTCCAGCGCTCGAGCTGTCGATGTCGCTCTTGGTGAGGCAGCATTCCCCTGCTAGTGTGTGTGCCTGCACACTCCGATGGGCAGTCGTCCACTTCATAGAGCAATTGAGCTGTGATGAATAAATGTTGTGTTTATGCGATGCAAACGAGCTCCAAGGAGCTCTACCATATACAGCAGGTTAAATCGCCAACGCAATTGGCGACGTTCAAGCATTGTTCAGTGGCGACTCTCACCACTTTTTGAAGTGCGAAGTGGTCGCGGCGAGGGGAGCGCGTGAATTTTGACAGCGCCGCCGCCGCGTTGTGAGATCAGCTCGCGCTCTCTCTCTCTCGTCGCAAGCCTTCGACGTTGGCGAATGCCGACAGGCAACAGACAGCAGCCGCGCACACACAACCCCCGAAAGCGCCATCGCTCGCGAGTAACAGACCTCTGGCCGCGGATCGGAATGATCAACACTGGTTTGCAACACGCGGACGACCACGCTGCCTTCGCGTGTCTGCAGAACTCCGAGAAGGCACTTCGTCTTCCACCGGAGCATGCGGCTCCTCCCTTTCCTCGAGTTCCTCACGCAAACGTGCCACGTTGGTCGCCTCCCCTCCTGGCTTCGAATTCGTGTTGACAGCGCGCTTTCGAAGCGCGCTTCCGGGAATGGCAAATGTGGTCCGCGTTGCCTCACAATCAGGTTGTTGGATTTATGGTTGTTGCTTGCTCGGCGCGAACCGCTGCTGCTGTCTGGGACCATCGCACACATCGAGCAAACCATTGCCGCGCGCCAGAATTCATTGACGAGCGGAGGTCTTCAAAGGTGCACGGCTTCCCGCTGCGTGCGGTTAGCAGCAGAGGCGGGGTCAGAGAGGATTTTCAGGTCGCGAATCTCGATCCGCGTTTTGGCAAAGCCCGCATCGTTCACCACTGCTCTCTCTCTCTCTCTCTCTATTTCTTCGGCGCGGCGCCTGACCGCAGCTGCCACCGCGACAGACTCGAGTGGCAAACACATCCTGCGCGCGTCCGCAGCCCGTCTGGCTGCTGGGTATGTGGCCAGCAGACCAGCTTCGCGTGTATCCATCCATGGATGGCTTGGCGCTTGCTTTCGCTCGCGAGCTCGCGGAGAATGGTGAAATTTCGGTTTGTGCGTCAGCGCCGCGCGGCTTTTCTATGCCGCTTCGCCAGCTGGAGAAACGGAAAGCCGCGTACAGATGGATCCCAGACCCAGACCTTTTCCACAACGAAATGCTCGCTTTTCAGGTTTCCAGCCGCGACTTTTGAGTCTCCGTGGTGTGTCGAGTTCGTAAGACATCGGTTGGTCGTGGATCATGGCGCGCCGAATTCGGACGCTGCTGGGCTCGTCGCGCCGGCACAGCGGCAGCTCCTGCATTCCCCATGCATGCATGCACACGATATCGAGGTCTCCGATCCAACAGACTGAGCGGTAAACTCGCAGGCGGTCTCAGCTTTGCAAACTCGGCTGAGTCAGTTGGCTTCTGTACTCAAACGGCAAAGCCATCTGGAAGCGTGCTACGCAATGGAGAGAATGTCGAAGCGAAATGCCCTCCAAAGCAGCAGTTGGCAGCAGCGTTTTCTGTCGAACTGTGTCTTGACGACGTGTTGTTCTGAAGACAGGTCGATTTCAGCCAAACATTATCCGGCTGGGACGGCGCTTCCATTCAGTCTCGTTGAACGGCCACCTGGCGATCATCGATCGTACTCGAGCCATGAGATGTCTGCCGCGGCAGAAAGCAAAGAAAGTCGTGCACGCTCCACCTGGATGCAAGACATCCGTCCGCGCAGCGCTTATCCAAGTGCAGTCGCCACGCTTGACAAATGCCGATGGAGAAGCGAACCAGGCACGCCATTCGTCAAAAGTCAGCAAAGCAGCTTCACAAGTCAAGAAACCGAAACGCCGCGAGACCAAAACAAATCGCGAGGAACTCAGAAAAAAATCTTTCGTACCGTAACTGATCTCCTCCCCACTTTCCCCCCTTCCCGAGCATTCTCCGTCCTCTTCGTCGTGCATTTCACCTCTGCATGCGGCATAATCGCCCCATTCGCTGCGATGGCCGGCAGTTTACGTATCTACGCCAAACTGTCAGCACCTTCACATTCTTAATACTGTCTACACACACATCCATTCCCGCACGATAGAGGCCGCCTGCACCGGCTTTTTTTCCGCAGTTCAACGCGACGACACAATAGGGCAAGCAAGCAAGGTCGCCACGGCGCATGCCGCTCGTCCATCATCAGCGTTCCCGCCGCCCACGCATCGCCATGCGGTTGTGCGGCGCAAGTCAGTTCGGCCGCCCTGCTGTCGCTTCCACCGCCGCCAGCCGCAACAGCCGCACTCCCGGGAGCTCCCGAGAGCTCCGCGGCCGAGAGAGCGCCTCATTCTAGGAATCGCCACGCACAGCCCAGCCCAGCCTCTAGGTCCAGCACCCCCGAGTCGCAGAGTCCCCCCGAGCGCCTATGATGCCCAACCACAAGGAAGGCGCGGGCTTCTTCGCCACGTCGTCCACGCGCGAGCTGCAGCACCCGAGCGACGTGGCTCAGTTCAACATGCTCGAGGGCCAGATGCCGCGCGACAGCAGCCTGGACGCCGGCAACAACCGCTTCGTGGCTGGCAACAAGTTCTTCAACTACCAGCAGTTCGGTGCGCTGCGCGACGGCGGCGGCGTCAAGCTCTTCACGCGCGCCTACTGCGGCATCCTCTTCGCCACGGCCGGCTCGTCTTTCATCTACGCCATCCTGCGCTACTGCATGCGGCCGACGCTCATGAACTTCCTCGAGCGCCGGATCAACGAGAGCTCGGCCGTGACCGAGTGTCTGCTGAGCATCCCCACGTGCGTGAGCCTCTTCATGGGGCTCATCTCGGACATCTACCCGATCGGGGGCTACCGCCGCAAGTCGTACATGATCGTCGGCGCGCTCATGAGCTTCTGCATGCTGCTGGGACTCGCGATCCTCTCGGCGACGGTCACACCGAGCGAGGACGCCAAGCGCGACCAGAGCGCCTACATCGCGTACTACATGGTGCTCATCATGGGTGCGACGTTCGGCACGATGTTCTCCAAGATCGCCACGGACTCGCGCGTGATCGAGCTGTCCCAGCGCGAGCCGCTCACGACGCGCGGCGAGCTCCAGATCAACTACCTCATCTTCCGCTCGGGCGTCGAGTGCATCGCGAGCTGGGCCACCGTGCTGCTCGTGAGCTACGACACGAAGAAGAGCCAGTACCACCTGGACTTCATCGAGCCGTTCCACGGCTACGCGATCCTGGCGTTCCTGAGCCTCGTGCCGGTGCCCTTCGTGCTCCGCAACTGCACCGAGCGCTCGGTGTACCAGGCGGAGGCGGACGCGATGGCGACCATGATCGCGGACGGCATCATCATGCCGCAACAGCCGACGCAGAAGATCAAGGCCATGGACCGCGTGCGCTCGTTCATCCGCATGTGCCAGCAGCGCGCCGTGTGGCAAATCGTGCTCTTCCTCACGATCCTGCTCGCGTCCACGCGGTTCTACTTCAACAACGCCAACAAGATGCTGCGCAAGCTCGCGGCGCTCGACCCGAACATCAGTCTGCGCGACGACGCGCTCAAGTACTTTGCCGTCATCGGCGTGATGGTCTGGTGGAAAGTATCATGGTCCAACAGCTCATGGCGCCGCTGCATGTTCCTGGGCGTGACGGTGCTCGTGGGACTCGAGGTGCTGCGCGCGCTGCTGCTCGTGTACGTGCCGTCGATCCGCGGCCAGGTGGTCTACGACCTCATCAACTGCCTCATGGGCTTCTCGGACGGGCTCATCAACATCTTCTCGTTCATCCCGGCCACGGAGATCGCCGAGAACGGCGCCGAGGGTGCCACAATCGCGCTCTTCCTCTCCTTCCGAAGCATTCTCGCCGTCGCCATGCGCACGATCAGCGAGAAGGTCATGACCACGGCCGTGACCGTAGAGCAGGAGGGCAAGCTCACGCTGCTGCTCATGATCACGTACGGCGTGCACGCCATCGCGTTCCTGGCCGTGCTGCTGCTGCCGCGCCAGAAGCTCGACGCGCAGCAGCTGCGCGTCTACGGCGGCTATTCGTCCATGGCTTGCGGCGTGCTCTTCATCATCTACACGCTCTCGTTCAGCTACGCCATGACGCAGAACCTCTCGGCCATGATCTCCATGGCGAACGGCAAGGGTGCATAGGCCTCGCGTCAAGAGAAGAAGCCGTCGAGGATGGTTGTCGTTCTGTAGTTGTTGTCAAGATTTGTTTTATCTATTTCGCAGCAAAACCCCACCGTGTCTACCTCTGTCTTGAGCAACGTGGCTTTGCATTGCTCCTTTGTGTCTCTCTCATGGCTGCGACATTGACTATGGAGCTCCACACCGATGGTGCTTCGTCGCCCTCCCTCTCTCGCGCGCGTTGTTGCTCTGAACCATGCAGCTTCACTTGGCTGTCGGGAATGGTGGCGCCACCTCGATGTTCAGTTTCTCGCGCAGCTCGTCCAGCGGCGTCTCGAACTCCTCTTCGAACGCAACGTTCAGCACAAACGCAGCCTTCTTCCCGGCGCGATTGGCCCACGGCACGAACGTTGTCGCTGCGAGCACCACCTCCGCTGTAAGGAGAGTTCGCAAAGCGAGTGAGCATATATCTGAAAACTAAAGCTGCAGCCGATTAGCATTCATCACGCACCGGGAGCCACTCTGAACCATCCGACGATGGTCGATACAAATGCCACGGGCAGCTTCGAGTGCGCCAGCTCGATGTGCTTGAGCAGGAATTCGCCAAACACCGTCGGCGGCACTGCGTACAGCACGTGGCTGAAGTCGTGGAGTTCGCGGAAGCGCCGCATCACATACGCGAGCTCGGGATCGTCCACGTACTGCACCGGAGCCCACTCGTCCATCGAATACCTACGACAGTCACGGCGAGATGAGCGTCTACGGACTCCTTCCTCCACTCGGTATACCATCACGAAGCTCACAGACGTCCGTACCCGTGCGCGTCCATGAAGTTGGCGTACGCGTGGCCAAACGTGTCTGTTGGCAGCGAACGCAGGTAGTCGAGATTGACCTGGTCGCTCCGGATCCTCGGCTTCTCTCGGAGAATGCGTCGGCCGACTGGATGCGCTTCCATCCGCGCGCGCATGCCTCGAATGGCGCTGTAGCCTACCGTGAGCAGAGCACCAAACAAACCAGCACGTGAGCTGGATTTGCACTCCGTCAGGAGGCTGAACAAGGCAACGCTTCACCGGTCACTTCCGCGAATATCGCGACCTGGTCGATCTGCGCTGGGTTGCGGGCCGCTGCTACCACGGACGTGATCGCGAGCTTCTTCTTCTGGAACGAGCTGGTCGGGATGTGTCCGGGGTACAGCGGTGCGCCTCGAGCAGCAGCTCTGAGTGCCGAGGACGACGCTGGACGGACAGAGTCGCCTGGGACGCCACTTACCAGGCGAGCGTATATCCCACTGCGCGTCATGGCGGACAGCGAGGACAAGTTGGAGCTCTTGGGCAGCATGCTCGGTGATGAGAGCGAGTGCTTGTGCTCTGGGTACGATTCGCAAGATGGCGAATTGCGAAATGGTGGTGTGACTTCGAGGCACAGCTCCGAACTGGCTGAGCTGTGTTCATCACTGGAGCCATGGCGTTCTTCGTTTGTTGAGGCGCCACGGAGCGAGATGGCAACCAGTGACCACCAAGTTCATGGATCAGTGGTCGGACGCGGTCGACAGCCCGAGTGATTCAAACCATAAATACTTTGGTCAGCACACTTCGCCTAGCGATTCGTGTGTGGCTGGTGCCGAGGTCCTGGTGCTGTTGCTCACTGCAGAGCGGGCTCGCCAACGCGACGTCGGTGGGAACGACAACTCAGACCCAGTTGCTGCGGTTATGGATGTGTGGCTCCTGCGTTCCAACCAAGTCGACACGGCGAGCGTCTCGGTGTCGCAGAGTGGAGCTGCTGAGGCTTAACGCTGAAATTGCACTCTGATATCCAACAGCAGGGTCTCAACACGCGTCGTGCAGCACACAACGTGCGCGATGACTCGTAACGAGTGTCCAGCGCAGTCAGTCGCAAAGCGCCAGGAAATCAACAATTGTGGACCCACGACATTTTACTTTGAATATGGAGCTTCACACCGATGGCGCTTCGTCACCCCCTCTCGCGCGCTGTTCCCCGTCTTGCGCCACGAATCGGCAAAGGCAAGCTTCTCGTCATATTTCCGAGATCGAGCGAGTGGTTCGGCGACAGTGCTGCAGTGTCTCGCTTGTGTATTTCCACGCATACATCGATATCCATTGACTGCTGTGCTCTGTTCTGCGCACAGTGAGCTCTGTCGAGTCGACTCCGACGAACTGCGCCTCGAGTCTACGTCGCCTGCCAGGAACGAGCCTACTTCATCACGGCCACTTGTACGGCGGGAATGGCGGCGCCACCTCGATGTTCAGCCTCTCGCGCAGCTCGTCCAGCGGCGTCTCGAACTCCTCCTCGAACGCGACGTTCATGAGGAACGTCGCATTGCGGCCAGCACGCCTGGCCCACGGCACGTACTTGGTTGCTGCAGACCACCATAGAGCTGCACACACATAGCATCTCAACAAACGCCCCGCAGTTAGCTCAACGATGCGATCAGGATCTGAATGGAACTCTTCGCGGCAGCGACCATGACTCACCGGATGGCAGTCTCCACGTCCCCAAGTGAGAGATGACAGTCGCCACCGGCAGCTTCATCTGCGCGTCCTCGGTGGACTTGATCGCGATCTCGCCCAGGAGAGTCAGCGGCACGCGAAAGAGCACGTGGTTGAAGTCGTGCGTCTCGCAGTACCGCTGCATCACGTACGCGAGCTCGACGTCGTCCACATGCTTGACGAGCGGGCGACTGCTCGGATCAAATCTGCGATCGTACAGGCATGCAGCGGTTAGCATGGCTGTCCAAGCACGGAGCGGAAAGGTGCAGAGACGTACCGTGCGCGTCCATGAACTGCGCATAGGCGTTGCCGAGCGTGTCCTCTGGCAGCGAACGGAAGAAGTCGAAGTCGACGGACTCGTTGTGCAACCAAGGCTTCTCTCAGAGGATGCGCTGGCCGACTGGGTCTGCGAGCATTCGCGCGCACAGCTTCCGAAGCCCATGGTGACCTGGACACAGCAACACAAGACAGCTCTGAATAGGTTATGAGGCTGAAGGGTGGTGCGGCGGAGGACAAACTGCAGCTGTCACGTCGCTGAACGCGCAGATCATGTCCGAGCTCTTGGGGTCGTAGTACATGAGCAGCGCCGACTTCACCGCGAGCAGTGTCTTCTGAAGCGCCGAAAGTGGTGCGTACGAAGGGTACAGTGGCAGCTTCTCTGGACTGAGGCTCGGGTCCAATGTCGATGACGAAGAGGTCGGCGACGAGCTGCTAGAGAACGGTGCAGTGCGCAAGACGCTGGCTCCTCCGCGACGCATCGCCGCCGTCGCTGTCTGAGACGAGCGAGCGAGCGAAAGCGCTTTGGAGACGAGCATATTGTGTTTGGCAGGTGGTGCAGAACGACGGGACTTGGTGGTGCTTGAGGCAGCGAATCGGAAAGTGAGCGACGCTGTTTGCTTGGCGCTGCTGAGATGTATTTGACATTGCCTCAAAGGGTCGAATGCGAGAGCAAGATCTGTGCATTGCTGAGATGTGCTGGTGTTGCGCGCCAGCTGACGAGTCTGGTGCGTCACGAGGCTTGATGTTTCGGCTGCTTGTCATTTTACAGGACCTTGTCGAGCACGGAACAGGAGGATCGTTCGTTGTCGACTTGGTTCCCTGTCCTGGCTCGGTCGACCTGGCAGTATCGCGGGTCGGAGTGTGGCAAGAGAGAACTCAAGAGGTCATAATACCACCAGTGGTGGTGGCATCGGTAAGGGCGATTGCACGAGGAAGGATGCCCTCGCATTCGCAGGCCGCAGACTTCAAGGCGTCACACATAGAAGGACAGCAATGTCTCGCGTTCTCGATGAGCTGCATCCTGACCGTCGACTTTGCCACTTTTTGCCACCAAAGTATCAAGAACATCCGTACTTATTCGGAGCGACTTGAAGCCGCTCTGATTCCAATTTTATGCAGGCCGGTTCCATGCTCCTACATCTTCATATAAAAATATGGTGAGGCTCTCCCCTAATACCCTTTACAAAAGTTCCATTCGAGAATAATTTCTTCAGTGGTGAGTGTTTGATTGTGGCTTTCTATGGAAACCGGTGAGCAGAATGGCGGTCATTCTACTCACTACATTCCATACAATGTCTCGCATTAACACTCGCCATTGCTGCGTGATGCGCATCAGAAAAGGGAAAAAACAAACTGCAAAAATAGCCGGTGCAGCCCAAAATAGCCTCCCTCCCTTGACCCTCAGCTCGCATTCCATCTGAGCTCTTCGCGCGTGGCCGCCGTCGTCTGCCTGCGCGCCGGCATTCCCAGCTTCGCCCTCCACGCGTCGCCCGCCTCCCCCTTCTTCTCCATACCACCACCAGCAGCAGCAGCTCGCCGCTCTTCGTGTCCGCCAGCCATGTCCGCCGAAGCCGAGCTCAACGCGGTGAAGAAGATCGAGGCGAACAAGTACTGCGTCAACTGCGACGCGTACAACAAGTTCGGCCACGGCAACATCTGTGAGAAGTTCAGGACGTTCGTGTGCTCCAACTGCAAGAGCGCGCACCAGAGCTTCTCCATGCGCGTCAAGGTATGTGCTGCTGGCTGCTGCGTCTTGTTGCTCCGTCTTGCCTGAGTGGCTGTGCGACTGAGCTGGGGACTGACTGGCGCTGTGTGTGTGTGTGTGTGTGTGTGTGTGTGTGTGTGTGCTGGGATTGCCGATGCATCTATCAGAGCGTGTCCATGTCGAACTGGAGCAAGGAGGAGGTCGATGCGCTGCGCGAGGAGAATGGCGGTGGCAACGCGGTCGCCAAGCGCGTGTGGCTCGGCACGTGGGACGAGTCCCAGATGCGCAAGCCCACGGACAAGGACCACGTGGACTACTTCAAGAAGTTCATCAACCGCGTCTACAACGACCGCGCGTTCTACGACGAGAACCCGAGCGCTGGCGCTGCTGGAGGCTCCGGCAGCAAGTCGGTGGCTCGACAGGACAGCAGCTCCTCTGGCCAGCGCCGCGCTCAACCTTCGAACGCAAGCGGTGAGTGGCTTTGCCTGTGAAAGGATCCTGAGCCGATTGCACAGTGCACGCAACTCACCATCGTCCTCGCTCTGATGTGCCCGCATTCGCAGCCAACCTGCTCGACTTCAATGGCCCGCCAGCGTCGTCTTCTCAGCCTGCGGCGGCCGCTGGCTTCGATGCGTTTGGCACACAGTGGCCCAGCAACACAGTCGCCGCTCCTGCTGCGGCGGTTTCGACGTCGCCAGGCTCGGACGGCTGGGGTGCGTTTGCCAGCGCTCCAGCGCCAGTTCCAGCCGCTTCGAATGACGGCTTTAGCGACTTTGGCGCGTTCACCGCGGCGCCGCCAGCAGCTCCGGCGCAGGCGTTCGATCCGTTCGGCTCCAGCTCCGCCGCTCCGGTGTTTGCAGCTCCGACGCCGGCTCCGGTGCAGCCCGTGAGCTTTGATCCGTTCGGCTCCAGCAGCAGCAGCAGCAGTCTGCTCCAGCCGACGCCGCTGTCGTCCTCACAGAACGGCTTCGGCCAGTTCGGCGCAACTGCTCCAGTGGCAGCCTCGGCGGTAGCTCCGGCAAAGAACTTTAGCGCTTTCGACGCGCTCGCGGCTCCGAACCTCGCGTACGGCGGTGCTCCGGGCAGTTTCGGCCAGCACCATCAGCCGATGATGGGGATGGCACGAGGTGCAGTGTCCATGGGAGGCATGAACGGCGGCTTCCAGCAGCCTCCGTACGGCGGCATGCACCACCAGCACCATCAGTCACAGCAGCAGCACATGATGATGGGCGGCGGTGCAGCCTACGGCGCCAACCCGGCGGCGAGCATCAGCACGTTCATGGATCCGAACCACAGCCACACCGGCGCGATCGGCGCGGCGGGGTACGCTCGCCAGCCGAGCGGCCAGCCTGCGGGCGGACGAGACCCGTTCGCGGGTCTGGGCTTGCCGCACCACTAGGCTGCTGCTGCTGCTGGCATCCCCTTGACGAGATGGCTCAGGAATTAGATTAGCACCGAGTTTATATAAAATGAATATGGAGCTCCACACTGATGGTGCTTCGTCACCCACCTCCCGCGCGCGTTGCTCCACAACTTGCGTCAATATACAACGCCAGCTCGTATGGTCACGAATGCTCTTTTCCATTCATCATGCGCTCACTACAAACTAAAAAGCAACAACAAAAATTATCCGCATTGCGTGGCAGGCTGCTCTCGCTCACAGCCGCACGTTCGCTCGCTCGCTCGCCGCCTTGGCAGCTTCTCCTCAGTCGCACTGCGCGCCTTGCACCATCCGTCTCCTTACTGCGTCATGACGGCGCTCGCGACGCCGTTGCTGCTCGCACTGCTCTTGGCGTACGTGGGCGACGCCGTGAGCGAGCGCGGCGCGTGCTGCGGCGGCACGAGGCGCTTGATGACCGCGGAGCTCGCGGCGCCGAACATCGGGCGGAACTTGGCGTAGAAAAAGCCCACGAACGGGATGTTGGACAGCACGCTGTACAAGTCCCAGTGGTCCGTGTGCGACGCCACCTTGGAGTTCTTGAGCTCGATGACCGTGAACTGGCGCATCGAGACCTTCATGAGGCTCGGGAAGGGCTTGAGGCGGTAGACGACCGAGCTGTCGATCGTGAGCACGGCCGAGCCGGCCATGGAGCCGCGCACGAGCGTTGCCTTGGACGACTTGATGAACTTGGGCAGCGAGCGGAACTGCGCCTGGATGTTCTCGACGCCCGTGACCGTGAGCAGCGGGTCCGTGAACACGGCGTCCGGCAGATAGTACTTGGCAATCACGGCGTCGCTCACAACGCTCACGTCGTAGAGCGACAAGATGCTCTCGGCCAGCTCCTGCGCGTTCGTGCTGCGGTTCGCCATCGTCTCGTGCTGCGTCTCGTGCTGCGTCAGCGGCTTCTTTCTTCGTTGTGTGCGGTAGATACGCTTGCCACGGACGAAAAAGAAAATGGCGAAGAATGACGGTAGCCGTAACCTCAGAAACGGGCGATGAGCTCTTGCAGTGAGAACAGAGGATCAAATTGCGACGCTGGCTCTGTATGTATTCCATGTAGTCGTCTGAGGTTGCTAGTGCGTTTCGGCTCTTGAAATGGAAACGCGGTGTGCGGGTTACCCTTTTCGATCCTTTTTCTCACACCATAGCGTAACCAACCGTTGGCATAACACCGGAGCGTCATCCCGCGTCTTCGCAAGATGGCGAAATGCAGTGGCTGAATCAGCCACAGACGGCGCGACTGGACATGACAGCACGACGCCGCCCGCTATGACGTGAACCATGGACGGGTGTACTGTATATAACCTCTCCTCTCGCCGTGACGCAGCCCTCGTGCTCGTGCTCTTCTCGCGCGCTTTCTCTCTCTCTTTCTCTCTCTCTACTCACTAGCGTCGTCGATAAACACAATCGCCTGCGTCGAGTGCTCGTGCTGCTTCGCTTTGCCCGACACGCCGCTCACCACGCGCTGGTAGCTGCTGCTCTTCTTCGACAGCCCAGCAGCGCTGCCGCTGCCGCCGTGTCTTCTGGTGCCGGTCGTCCAGTACACGAAGCCCAGCGCGGCGACGAAGAGCAGCATGCTCAGGTTGAAGCCGATGGGCACGCCCTCGTCCACCTGCACCGCCAGCAGCTCCGCTTCCACCACGAACGCCTTGCGCTGCTGAACCGCCTCTAGGTATAGGAACGCGCCTGTGAGCCACGTCGCCTGCTCTTCGGTCGTCCGCTTCATCGAGCTGGAGCTGCTGCTGCTGGAGGCACTGCGGTACTGGTACTGGCTCACAAAGTGCACGCGCTCGGCGTCCTCTTGGATGCCAAACTGCTTGAGCAGCACGATCGCGTAGCATAGATCCAGGCACGCGTGCAGCTTGTCGCTGCTTGGGATGTCCGTGCTCGTACCACTCTCTCTGTACAAAAGCTTGGACGCCTCGATGTAAGGGAACGGCAGCGCGCAGAACGAGTCGGCGGCTTCGCGCAACGACGCGAGCGTCGGCGTCGGCATGACGAGCGACTGGATCGTCGTGTCTTCCGACTGGCGAGCCTGCAGCACTTTGTTCGCGTACACGACGGCGGAGCGGAAGAGCCCGGCGCCGTAGAACGTGCTGAGCATGTTCCGAGGCTGCGCGAGACCGTTGAGCACGCAGAAGCTGTCTTCCGGACACGCGGCGTTGCCCTCGTCCACGTACGCCTGGATCTCCTTGATGCACGCCTTCGCGTCGCCTGTCCCCTTGATCGCCGCTCGCGCGTCGTCGTCGCCGTCCTTGGTGTCGTCTTCAAAGCCTTTGAAGAAGCACGGGTGCTCGAGTGCAGAGGTCGCGCTGTCCTCCTCCTTGTCCTGCCTCGTAGCCAGCTGCGAGGTGATCGCGTCCTGGATCGCATTCCGACCGTAGCCCGCGTACTCTCGACTGAAGAAGTCGCTCATGTTGAGCGGGATGTGCGTCTGCCGCTGCCGCTTCGTGCGGCGCCACCGCTCCAGGTTGTCGAATACCATCTCGGCCGAGTACTCGCTGAAGCTCAGCAGTCCGTAGAGCTCGTCTTTGCCCGGCGTGAGCGCCGCCACCACTTTTCCGTCGAGGTAGTTCGCGCCGATGATCAGGAAGTAGCTCTGCAGCTCTGCCGGGATCGTGCGCAAGTCGTCTCGCGCCAGAAGAAACGGGAACTGCGCGTCTTCGATCGTTTCCTGGTGGATGCGCGCGTAGATTGCGTCCAGCTGCGCTTTATCTAGCGCGCGCATCGCTGGCCCCGACGTCACCAAGTGCGTGTGGCAGTGGCGTGGCTCGACAAGCAGCGGCTTCTCGCGCGCCAGCAGGAGCTCCTGGATCTTGAAGAACGACGGCCGCAGCTTCTTGTACACGTTCTCGAGCGGGATCGCGCTCAGCGCACCGCGTATTACGGGGAAGTCGTCCGCGATTGCCACGCTGTCCTGGTCCGCGGCGCTCTCCACGAGCAGGAAGCTCGTCTGCTGGTGGGTCGCGTGCACGAAGACGCGGCACTTGACGCCGCTTGGAGCCGCCGCGCCGACGTACTCTGCTTCTGCGAGTGGGGCGAGTGCGATGAACGACAGCAGCAGTGTGGTGGCTACCAGCAGGCGGAGCTGCTGGTAGCGCGGAGATGCCGGCGCCGCTTGTCGGAGCTCCATCTCCCTTCGCACGCGCTCGTCCCGCTCGTCCGGTGAGAGGCGTCGCTCGTGCTGGTGATAAGAAAGTGCTGTTAGTTTCTCCTGAGTTTGTTAAACGAGGCGTTTGGGCGCCAGCTTCTAGCATTCGCTTGCCTTCGCTGACGCCCTCTAACATCACGTACGATTAAGATTAAAGTAGATCAAAATCAAAACATACTCAAATGGCGCCACCACGCAAAAAAAAGGTAGTTATCGAACTTTGGCTTTGAAATCCAAATCCAAGTCGCATTGTCGTTGTGAACACAATATATTTGCCATGTTTTTCGGGTGTTGTGTGTGCAGCTGTTATTTGTTCGAAACATTAGGGTGTCGTGCTATTGCTGTCCCTCATACCGCGCCAGACTCGGCGTTTGTATGCCGAGCCGCTCGGGACCCTTTTCAAACCCCCATTCTGGCTGTCGTCAATCCCATTTTGCCGGCACGAAGAAGGCGGAGCGAGACGACGGCGCCGCGCTCGTGCATGAACTCCACCGCTTAAGCGCTCCCCTCTGGCCATCCCCCACGGCACTCACCACATACAGTCCAACACACGCACGCACGCACACAGGCATCTGCGATGGTGGAGCTCTCGACGCGCGCGACGTTCCTGCTGCGCGCCTGCGTGCTGCTGCTGCTGCTCATCGTGAGCCTCGTGCAGCTCCTGTTCTTCGCCTTCCTGCCGCAGGTGGAGCTGCACGCCGAGTTCTGCAACGCCACGGCGCTGGCGTCCAAGAGCCTGCTGGGCGTCACGAGCGCCGAGCTGCAGCCGCCCATGCGGCTCTTCTACCAGTCGCTCTACCTGTCGCCCAAGGACATTAAGCGCGCGGTCGAGGACGCCGAGAAGCAGCACGAGCTCGACGCGTTCGAGCTCAAGGTGAAGGCGCTCAAGGCCACGCCGACGCCCAAGATCCGCGGCAAGACGAAGCTCGCGCGCGAGCAGGCGCGCCTGGCGGACGAGGCCGTTGCGGTCGCCGCAGCCGAGGCGCAGCAGAAGAAGAGCGACGGCGGCGACGTGGCGATCGCTAAGGGCTTCTTCCTGCAGGCGCTTGGCCAGGGTCACGAACCGCTCAAGTCTGCCTCGGCGTACTGCATCAACCTCGTGACGCCGTCGGACAGCCCCGGCGTGCTGCTCGACCACGAGTTGTACCTGGACGCGCTGCCGTCGGCGCGTCCGATCTACATGACGACGAAGGAGCGCGTGGTGATGCCGCCGTCCGTGATCGACATCTACCTGGAGCGCCACCCGGTAGACAAAAAGTACTACCCGCACTTCAGCGCGCCGCGGGACAAGGCGATCTGGATGATGCAGAATGTGGAGTTCTTCGACCGGCACGAGCTCGCGAACCCAACGGTAGGCGTCATGATCGTGAAGAACCGCATCGGGCTCCGGAAAGTGGTCGAGTACCGGCAGCGCCATCAGCTCTCGTACTCGGTCTTCTACACGAAGCACACGAGCCCGGACATCTACGAGCCGGCGGCCGAGAGCGAGCGCGACTGGGACTCGTTCCTGCACCTGGCAGGCTGGAGTCCGTTCAAGAACACGCGCGTGATCCTGCTGGCGTGGGCGAAGCACCCCGAGTGGCCCAAGCTCGTGCTGCGCGTGATCAAGGCCGACATCTGCGCCTGGATCGAGGACTCGTTCGGCGCCAGCGAGGAGGACTGGAAGCTCGCAAACGTGGACTACAAGTGCGGCTCGGAGCCGCTTGAGGTGAAGAACGCGCTGCAGAACCGGATAGGACTGCACTTGTGTCCGAGTGAGACCGAGGGCTTCGGCCACTACATCAACGAGGCGCGCAGTGTCGGCGCGCTGATCCTGACGACGAACGTGGCGCCGATGAACGAGCTCGTGGACGAGAAGAGCGGAGTGCTTGTGGGGCGACCGCGCGAGTGGTGGTGGCAGACCAAGGGCGACTTGTTCATGCCGCTCGCGCGCGCTGAGGTCGCCGACATCGAGCAGGGCGTGGAGCAGATCCTGCTTATGAGCATCGAGGAGCGGCAGCGCATGGGCCGCCGCGCGCGCGCCAAGTTCCTCGAGGACCGCACGTACTTCCTGAACGCCATGACGGCGCTTGAGGAGAGTCTCTGCCAGGACGAGATCCGCGTCGACAAGCTCCAGCCGTATCTGTACTGAGGACGACGCAGGCATGTGCACATGGAGCCCGAGCCCGAGCGGTGGCGATAAAGACAATAGAGAACGACACCTTAGACCCAGTTGCGTATCCACACTGGGGCTCATGATCATTTTTTTTTTCTCACATACAAAATGGGGGGAGGCTGGCTAACTACGTCTTGGCACTAACGTGTCATAGAGTCTTGTAGCGATTGTTAGGACTCGCTCACTTCCACTGGTGTCTGCGATGCTGCTGCTTCCTGCGTTGATACCAGCGTCGCGCCTGCTGATACCGATGTGGGCGACCCTGGCACCAATCCCTCCAATGACGATCTCCTCGTTTGGAACCTGGCTCGCAGGATGGATCGGAAGAGGTCGACGGACGCCTTCGAGAGCGCCACCGCCAGCATCGGGTTCTCCGTCTCGATGCGCACGAGGTTCGGCGCGATGATGATCGCGAGCTGGTCTACGCCCATGTGGTTGAGCTCCTGGAACTCGGCCACGTGCGCGAGCAGGTCGGCGAGCCACATCACAATACACTTCTCGAGCGGCCCGAGCATCTGCGTGACGAGCTCGGCCACATTGTCCTTGGCGCGGCCCTCGCTGAGGATCTGCTCCATCTGGTCCGACCGGATTTCGTGGAAGATCGGCACCGGCAGCTCGCGGAACCAGAGCTTGATGAGGTCGGCAAGCACGCGCACGTCGTGACTCGCGCCGGAGAACGTGCCCGTGTTGATCTCGCGCATTGCCTGGTCGCGATCAGCTTTGTTGGGCGACTCGCGGAAGATGTGTGGCAGGAGGTAGCCCTGCTTCGCCAGGAAGTGTTCTTGGAGCATCACGAGCACAGCCGGGATGCGGTCGTCGTAGCCGGGCACCGCGAGGCGGGGAACCTGCCGGAAGTGCAGCTTGAAATGCTGGTTCAGCAGCAGCTTCGCGTCCGCGGGGCTCGGCGCCGAGAGCAGAGCCGCCGCTGTGTCTTTCTTCGTGCTGATCTTGTGGGTCGCGGTCGTCGTCGTCGAGCTACTGCCCGTGCGGCTGCGCTTCGTGCGCTGTCCAGCCGCCGAGCGTGTCATCGACGAGAACGACGCCGTGAGCGCGTTCCCAGCAGCGTTGACGCCGCTGCCGCTGCCGCTGCTGCCTGGGGAGCTGCCGCCCACAAGCCCATTCGTGGACGCGAGGTACTCTGCGAAGTTGTCCGGCACGCCCTCGAAGCGCGCCTCCTTGAAGTTGTAGTGGATGTGCACGTCGTGCTTGAGGTCGTACGGCATGCCGATCTCGTACATGGCGCCGGCAGCCGTCGCCTGGTTCTCGTCCTGCGGCTGGTTCTCGCCGTCTTCATCCATGTCGAGCACGGGCTTCTGCTTGTCTGCGGCGAGTTTGTCGGGCGAGTGGCCCGCGCGGCGCAGGTTTAGGCACGAGCTCATATTGGCGCGCAGGCTGGTCGTCCACTTACGGCAGAGTTTGCGACCGCGCTGGTGGCTGGTGCTGATAGCGCTGTTGCTGCGGTGGCCGGGAGTGCCAGTGACGCTCGAGATCGCGAACGTCGGGCGGCTCGCGTGGTTCGTGAGGCGCTCGGGCGACAGAGGGGATGCTGCTGCTGGAGATGAGCCTGCCAGCATGATCGATGGAGGTCGTAACGAGCCAGTCAGTCAAGAAGTTGCGGACGCGGAGTGCAGCCATGTGCGCCTCGCTCGCTGTCTCTCCATTGCGTCGCGCGCCGCACGTTTGCTCGTTACCTTATGGGACGTGGGGGTCGTCGTTGCGATTGGACTCTGCGCGCGTGTGCTGCGCGAGCGCCGAGTGTGCGGCTGGGAGCGAGCGAGCGAGCGAGGCGGAGGCCAAAAAAGCGAAGAACGCGGGCGGAACGAGCCGTCGCGGCGGTTTCGAAACGTCCCGCGGCGGTTTCGAAACGGCGCGAAACGTCGAACAATAGGAGTTTAGGGCGGAGCGCTCGGAATGGCTCGGGTCTGCTGCGCTGGAGCGCGGGCTCGTCCCGAGGCGACGCGACAGGGGGCTCGGGACGAGCTGCCCCGCGAGCATAGCGGCCTCCAGTCACTCCGAGCGCTCCGTCCTAAATTGCGTTTGCACTGTAATCTTCGGCCGGCGGCGAACAATTGCGGATGGCGTTCCTTCCACGCTTTCCTTCCTTCCGCCCGCGGCGCCACGCTCGTCCGTGAAAGGACGCCGCCAGTCGCGATCTTTTTTCTCGGAGCGGGGAGACCGTCACTCTCGCATATGCTGTTCGACGGGTCCGTCGCCAGGTGAGTCCGTATGGTTCTGTCGGTTTCACTGCTGCTGTTGCAAACGCGACATGACCTTGCGTGGGCTGGCGGCGCCGCTGTGTCGCCTCTCCGCGCGATCGCGATGGTGACGTGCGGACACGACATCCTGCCAAAGAAAAAAGACGACGGCGGCGTTGCTGGAAGGCGCCACGCCTGCGCGATCGCCGAGCTCTCTCGATGGCTGCAGTCCGCCGCCCGCACCAGCGTCGTGCGAGCACTGTCCAACACGACAGGGACTCGGCGCTGACAGGCGCGGCTTGCGTGGCGATGCGTGTCAAACGCTCGCGACCCACCGCCGTCACCAGTTGAGCTGGCACAGCTGTCTCCTCGCACTGCGCTTCGGTCGCAGGCGTGCGGCGCGCTCTCTCTCTCTCTCGACCTCCCCCAGCTTCTCACACCTTTTCGAACCGAGAAGCGCGTCGTCGTCCGCCGACCTCGCACTCACCTCGGAGTATATCCACCGCCGCCTCGTCCTGCTGCTGCTGGCGTATGCGCCAGCAGCCTTCGCATCTCCTCGCCCGATGCTTCGTCTGACGCCGCCGCTGCTGAGGGAAGATCTTGGCCGCTTCGGCACGCAAACAGCAAAAGAGCAGCGCCAGCCAGCCAGTCATAATTTCAATTATCCACGCCACCTCTTTTTCCATTTGCCATGCCCGGATCGCACTGCACGAAGCCCTGGTGTTGCTGTTCTTCTTGGAACATCAGCGCGCAGTCAGTCACTCTCTATACGATTCCCTTCTTCGCATGGACGAGATCGTCGGGTCGAACGTAAAGTCGTCGAACGTGACGCTGATCACCGACTGCTGCGAGTAGACGCTGTCCACCACAGGCTCGGATGTGAACTCGGCGTCGAAGTTGCCCACGTCCAGCTCGTCCTTCACGAGCGGCTTCCACGGCGGCGTCACCTCGCGCCGCAGCAGTTTGTCCCACGATATGGACTCGAAGAACGGGTGCGAACGGATCTCGTCGGCGCCGCGCGAGCCCAGACGGTCCTGCGGGTTGAACGTCAGCAGTCCAAAGAGCAGTGACGCGGCGTCGCTCGGCATCTCCGGCGGCATGATCGACTGCATCACGCCGGGCGTCATAATCTTCTTCACCATCACTTCCCGGTTGTCGTCCAGAAACGGGTGCACGCCCGTGATCATCTCAAAGATGAACACGCCGAGCGACCACCAATCCACCGCGTAGCCGTACTTGCTCATCGAG
This sequence comes from Globisporangium nagaii, assembly GCA_023335995.1. Taxonomy (NCBI): domain Eukaryota; phylum Oomycota; class Peronosporomycetes; order Pythiales; family Pythiaceae; genus Globisporangium; species Globisporangium nagaii. Next base: position 23,375 of record JAADWH010000057.1, read on the forward strand.
TAGACCTCTGGCGCGAGGTACTCGGCGCTGCCTGCGAGCGTCTGCGCGCCGCGGTCCGACACGACGTTGAGCTTCGAGAGTCCAAAGTCCGTGATGCGGATGTGCCCCGACTCCTCCAGCAAAATATTCTCCGGCTTCAGATCGCGATACGCGACCTTGACGCGGTGCAAGTGCTCGAGTGCGAGCACGAGCTCAGCCGCGTAGAACCGACAGAGTTCGTACGGAAAGCCGACGTCCGTCATGTGGTGGAACAGCTCGCCGCCGCTGCAGTAGTCAGTCACGAGGTACAGCTTGTCCTTCGTCTGGAACGAGAAGCACAGTCGCGCGATGAACGGATGGTCGATCTCTTCGAGGATCAGCCGCTCGGTCTTGATGTTCTCCTGCAGATCCTGGCGCACGACGCTCGACTTGCGGATCACTTTCATTGCGTATACCACGCGCGTGTCGACCTTGCGCACGAGGAAAACTTTGCCGATCACGCCCTTGCCGATCACTTTGATCAGATCGAAGTCGCTCACCGTCACCGGCACCTGGTACGCGCGTCCACCGCGACCGCTGCTAAGAAGCGACGTGCGCAGGTTCGAAGCATCCGATCTGCGAGAATGCTTCGCGCTCTTCTGTGGACGCCTCTCGCGATCTCCCAACCCTCCGTTGCTCTCAGACGACGACGACGACGTGCTCAATGAGCTCGTGGATCGATGGTGCTTGCGATGCGGCCGGAGCGAGTCGAGGCGATGGCGCACGTTGCCTAGCCACGACCGAGTGCCGGACTTCGACGACTCGAGCACAAACTGCTGCGCGTTGCAGCCGCGGTCTCGCGCCGCGACAAAGTACGCGAATGTGGTCTCGAGCGACATGCTGATCGTGCGCGCTTTGTTGCTGCTGCTGCGCTTCGACAGCGACGACGATGACGACGACGACGAGCCGTTCGACGATGACAGACTGCTCTTGGCGCCGTCGCCGTCGCCGCTGGACGCAGACGCTGCCGCGCTCGCCAGGTCGCCGACAGACAGACACGTGCACGACAGCTGCTCTTCTGCGGACGGTATATGGCCACCAGCTGCGACCTGCGCGTCTGCTTTGAAGTTGATCGCTCGCTGTCGCAGGAAATTGCCCACGAGCGGCGACGTGCTGTGCGGGTCGATCCGGTACGCCCCCTCCGCAAACACAATGCCATGCAGACGCTGCACGACCTGCGCCTCGCGGTTCTGGATCAGTGTCGTCACGAGCTTCGCGCCAAACGAGTACGCGAGAATGTACACGTTCTTTGCCTGCGCGCGACTGATGATGTTGTCCCACACGTACAGCGTGTGCTCGTCCGGCGACGCGTTGCTGCGGATCGGGAACAGCTCGTTGCCGACTGTCACGTTGTTTGTGAACGGATTCAGCACTGCGACCGCGAAGCCGAGCTTCCGCGCACGGCGGAACACAGGCAGCATCGAGCCCATCTCGAGCCCCTCTTGGATCAGCAGATCGCGACTCCAGATACCCGGCTGGACGCCTCGGCCGCCGTTGATCACGACCAGCAAGTCGTTGTTCGAGCGCCAGTCGGACGACAGGAACACGCTCGACCGTGCTTCCTTGGGCTCGTCGGGCCGCGGATCGATCGGCACGTGCGCCTGCTTGAAGTTCAGATCTGCGAGCATGTCCATCTGGATGTGGAAGATCGCAGCCTTGACGATCTCGTCGATCTCGCCCGCGCGGCGCTCGTCGCTCATGATCTCAAATACCGCCTGGTTCGACGCGCAGTGGCGCAGCGTGCCCGAGCCGTCGAAGTAGTAGCTCAGCTCTTCGAGCGACTCGAGCTGATCGGACGTCGTGATCGACTCGCGCTCAGAGCGGCGGCCACCGAACCCCGACGACGACGAGTTCGACATCGTGTCGTCCGTGTCCGCGACGCTACTGCTGCTGCTCGTACCGCCAGGCACAGGCAGCCCGTGCTTCCTCAGGATCACCTCGAACTCCACTGGGCTCGGACACAAAATGTACTGCTTGCCGTCTTCGAGCGCAGCGGTCGTCGTGATGTGCTGGAACGTGCTCGCGTGCAGGATGCGGCAGCCCTCGAGCATGCCCGCGGGGCGGTCGTCCACTTCCACTTCGTCGTCATTGCAGCTCTAAGCAGCGCGCGATGCGTAACAACAACCACAGACGCACAGGTCAGCCACCACACAACCTGCTAGAACACGACAAGCGCGTCCATGTTGATGCGCACATGAACGACCAAGCCCGCATCTTCAACACGACTACATCCGCCACCAGGATATATCGCAGGGTGTACTCTTCCACCAGCACCAAGCAGCACACTCATACACGCAGCTGTGTCTCCAGCATACCGCATGCGCATGCACACGCACAGACGGAAGGGGGAGCCACCACAACAGCAACTCTCACACAACAACACACTCAGCATGCTGGCGTACGCACCATGACGAACTCATTGACGATCATGAGCCACGAGTCCTCTGGCGCCACGAAGGCCATCACGGGGGAGCTCATCTGCAGCTGCTGCGCGCCGCCCGCGAGCGCCGCCTGCTGCACGAACACGCGCCGCGTCGCCGCCATCGCCTTCCGAGTCGCTCTCCTGCTCGTCGCGTGTGTTTCGCTTCTCTCTGGCGTGATGGGAAAAGGAAGGTTGCGGGGGAGCGACGTTGCGCGAAGGTCGCGCGAATGTGGCTGCTTCCTTGGCGCCGCTTTCATTTTTGGCCAATGGTGTGCTCGTCTGAACAATTAGAGCACTCCATTGGCTGAAATGGAGATAGCATCGCTGAAAAGCTCACAAACGCTGTTGCATGTCAATTCGACCCAGAGCTTCAGTGTCAAAAGCGAGAGCATGGAGATCGCGAGAAGAATGGCGGCATCCGCGACGCTCCTGCGCGCGGCTCCGGCGCATCTGCAGCTGCGCGCTGCGTTCACCAGCTCGGCGTCGGCAGCAGCAGCGAAAATGAACGTGCCGCTGGGCCCGGCGGCGGGCGAGCCGCAGCGCCGCGTGCTCTACGAGTCGCACATGCCGACGACCGCGGTGCAGAAGATCCTCGTGTCGATCGCGGCCGCCGCCTCGGTCTTCGCGAACCCAGAGCGCGGCGACATGCTCGCAGCTCTGGGCGACGTCACAGGTGCGTTGCGTCCGAGTCGCCTTGCTCGCGATGGAGCCGGCTTTCCGTAGTGCGCGCGATTGCTGGCTAACTGTCGTTCATGCCAGGACGCGACGCGCTCCGCCAGCTGCACGCCAAGATGTGCTCGGACCCGACTGGCTCACGCATCCTGGCCGAGCGGCCGACGATCCGCAGCGACCAGATCGACGTCGAGTACCTGCGCGCGCTGCCCAAGCACACGTTCGGTTACGCGTACTCGCAGTTCATGGACGCTCACGGGTACGTCCTGCCTGCGTCATTCATCCCCAAGCCAGCAGCAGCAGCAGCAGCGACGCGCTATTGACAAAACGTGTGCGATGTCGTGTAAAACCAGATTCGAAGCCGACGGCCGGTCGTACGTCAAGTTCGTGGACGACCCGGAGCTCGCGTACGTGATGCAGCGCCAGCGCGAGCTGCACGACTTCTGGCACGTGCTCTTCGGGCTGCCGCCCACGGTCATGGGCGAGATCGTGCTCAAGTACGTCGAGCTGGCGCAAATGAAGCTGCCGGTGGCGGCGCTCAGCTGCGTCGTCGGCCCTCTGCTCCTGACTTCCGGTCCGTAACTTGTGTGTGCTCTGCGTGGCATGGTGGCGGCGAGTCTGATCCTCGACGCTCTTGTGTGTGCCATGCAGACGAGCGCAGCCAGCTGGTGCGCGTGTTCATTCCGTGGGCGAACCGCGTCGCCAAGCAGACGCAGTTCCTCATGAACACGATCTATGAGGAGGAGTTCGAGACGTCTCTGGAGGAGCTGCGCCAGCGAATGCAGGTGGAAGTGGCCCCGCCCGTGCCAGGCAGAGCCAAGTGAGCCAGCGAGCGAAATGGGAGGAGCGTTGGCGATCTATCTGGGAGTACGCGCGCGTCGCTCACAGCATTTGACAGCGAATCCCGAAGTGCAGCACTCGCTTTCGTGGCCGCACGTTCGTTTGGCGAGCCTGGACAACAGTGCATCAGCAGCTACAGCGATCTCTGCACTAACAAGGAAGCTACGATAAAAAATGATTTCCACACGCAACCAAAGTGCTGACTATGTTGACACGAGGCGAATGACGATGCGTGAGGACGGCAGCGCATGCCCTGGCGCCTTGAAGTCCACGCGGATGCACGCGCTCGCAGCCAGGAAGCACTGCGACTCGGACACGCTGAGCGCCGAGCCCGAGGCGTCGCAGCACAGGATCGACGTGCACTGGTCGAGACGCGTAGTGCCGTTCCACACGCTGAACACTTGTGCGAAGCTGGCATCCGACTTGGTCGTGTGCTGGAGGTCGACGTTGATCTGGTACACGCCTTCCTGCAGAATCTGGATCCCGTCGTTCACGATCTCGAAGTGGCTCTCCGCTGCTGGCGGTTGCTGGGTGACGAGCTCCCAGTTGAGCGTCCCTGGCGAGCGCACGGCACTCAGCGCTTTCGCTGTTATGCGGACGAGCGGCTGCACGCGCTGAACTGGCGACGGTGTCGGCAGTGGTGCTGCAACTGAAGGCGGAGTCGGTGTTTGTATTGGTGTTGACGGCGCTGCTACTGGAGTAGTCGGAGCTTGTCGTGTACTTGCGCTTGGGGAGGCTACAGGATCTCGTACTCCTATCACAGGCACAGAGACTGGTATTGCCGCAGGATCTCGGGTAGGAGCCTTTTCCGGCATCGAGTCGCCTCGCGCCGCCACGCTGCTGTTGCTGGCTGGCTGTGCAGGTGTTGTGTCGTCACGTTTCGCTGCGCTGGCAGTACGACGCGGCGTCGCTGCGGGACTGCTTGCTGGCGTCCCCACCACTGCCGTCGCGCTCGCGCTCGTTGTCTGTGCGCTCGCTGCTGCCGACTCCTCCGCCTCGTTCGAGCCCTTCTCCACCTCTCCATCGTCGTCGCCACTCGAGCTGCGACTTTCCCCCCGCTCTTCTGCTCTCAGTAGCCCAGCTGCAGTCGGGATCCTTCTCAGCCCGTGGCGCTCTTTGAAGCTATGCAGCCATCCGTTCGAGAGCTTGAGCTTGTCGTGGGCGATGCCGTGCTTGTCGCGCAGCTCCGCCGCTTTCCGCGCGAGCGAGTCGCCCGTGAGCGGCGGGCGAGCGCCCGGACTCGCCTTGGAGTCAGAGCGCCGGCACGCGTGATAGTACGCGAGCAGGTCCTTCTCGAACGCCGGGAACTTGACGCGCCGGTTCTTCTTCGTGCGCAGGTTGCCGGCGAACGCGTCGTCCGCTGCCTGCGAGATGCGGTAGAGCGCCGAGCGACTGATGTCGATCTGGAACTGCGCGCGCACCCAGTCCGCGATCTCGAAGCGCGTGAGCTGCGGCTGCGCGGTCCAGTGCTCGCGCAGCGCCAGCCGCTGCTCGTTCGTGAGGAACGCGCGCGTCGCCCCCATGCTCCTCAACCATGCAGTTGTGGCTTTGATTTTGGAAACGCCACTCAAATGCAGCACACTTTCTATAAAAATCGATATCGTTGTCCAAACAACAGCACGATAAACACAAACAAAATGCGGCAGCTTCTAGGCAACATAGAATTCATATATCATACGAACAATTACCAACATATCAAACGACTAAATCAAATAGTCCGTGCAAAATATGTAGAGTATTCGCAATCCAAGCAACTCCAAATCGTACAAACTGTGGCGCCTATCATTCTGCCATCTTAAACGAAAAAAGACAATGGCAAATGCTGGAGCTGAGCCACACCCTCAAGGAAATGTTTAAGTGAGGATTGCGAACATGATGCTGATCAGCGATTGCGATCTGTCGTCAGGCGAGCATGCAAGCGAAGAAGAGATGAGATGCGCTGTTCGAACAATCATGAACTGCAACCACTTGAGCCGAACGGAGGAAATGCAGACGAGAAGGTCAATAATAATGCGATGCAGGCAGCCTCAAATGTCGTAATACTGGCTGAAGGCGTAGGATATGCCTAAACATGATAGTATGTCTAAACGTGCGTAGCGAGGATTCATAAATGCAAAGGTTAATGCCGTTGAAGGCGAGGACAGAGGAAGAAAATCTTGTCGGACGGATTCTGGTCTGGATTAAAGCCAATATGAAAAGGCTGAGTCCATTTGTCCTCGAGCTCCTGTAAACTTCGCTCCTGTCACAAATTTTCCAATAACAGCACAGAGAAACAGCGAATGAGTAAATGAAGGATTCTCAGACACGTGTTCGATGCCTCTCATTTCCTTAAGAAATCTGCTCGGGTCGATAAATTATCCAAATTGAAATCAGGAAGTTGTTCAAGTCATCTTGGCAATCGTCACTGAAGATCATTGCCATTCGATCGCATTGTTTATTTTCAAGACACTTTCGGCTTCTGAAAGCACTGCGAACAACAAGCTGCCATGGTATTCACTTTCCGTGGGCAATTGCCACTGGCTTACATTCAAAACGAGAGAAATCACATCGACCGCAAACAGATCTCTGTCCGGCTATGTCAATTTAGTGTTGTCTGAAGTAGCGTGTCAATGAAAGTTTTCCGCCCCATGTTAAGATATTGCCTTGGAAACATTCTCTGAAATGGTATAAATATATTCTCTTCACGAACAACTGGGGCACTGATTGCTCCTGTTCGGGACATTTGACCCTCACATTGACCTCTTCGGGACACAAGTGCCCTTTTCGAACTGCGCTGACCCTCAAGTCCTATGCTCTGATCCAAACTGGGTGTCGATTTAGACCGCTCTCGGTCGACTTACTCCCCGAGCAGCACGACACGCGCGCTGAAGCATGGAGCGGCGCGGCGTGGGCAAGCGCCTGACCGACGGCCAGCGCGTGGAGATCATCAAGCTCTTCGACAGCGGCGCGGCCGTGACGGAGGCCGACATCGCGCGCCGCTACGGCGTCTCACGCTCGGCCATCTGGCGGCTGCGGCGCTCCAGCTCGCAGATCATGGAGCGGTACCAGGAGGGCGACGTCGAGTCCCGCGACGAGCGCCGCCGCGGCTCGCTCGGCTCGTCCAGCCGCCAGTTCGCCATGCAGCCGCCGGCGCCAGCTGCAGGTGTCGGAGTCGCATCGCAGCTGACGCAGGCAGGCATGTCTGTTGCTGCGGCCACAAGCTCGGACGAGTCCGAGTCGCTGAGCGTGAACGTCGACGCGCTGGCGGCGATGACCCCGGGCATGACGACCGCAATGCTCACGTCCACCACCAACGGAAACAGCATGGGCAACAACAACAGCAACATGATGCTGATGGGGATGATGGATCAAGGCGTCGGGCTCCACGTTGGCAGCGGAGGCAGCGGAGGCAGCGGGATGCTTGGCGGCAACGGTGGGATGGTGAGCATGACTGCCGCTCCTGCTGCTCGAGCTCGACTCCGGGCGGCGGTGGCGCCTGATACCACAGCCAGCGACGTCCGTGGGCCGCCGCTGCCACCGCCGCCGTCTTCCACATCCGTTCCGTCGACTGGCGAAGTGGAGTTGACGCCTGGCGCGCTGTCGCTGCCGCCGGAGCCGGCGCTGCCGCTCATCTACATGTCCGCGAAGGCGATCAGCAGCGTGCAGTCGCCCGGCGTGCTGAACTGGGAGCGCCTGAACGGCTACGACGACGCCAACTACTTTTTGATCGTGAACGACGGCATCTCGGTGGTGCACGAAGGCACGTACCAGATCAACATCGATCTGGAGCACTCGCAGCCGCGGCAGAACTACAAGTTCGTGTTCAAGGTCTGGAACGGCAAGAAGCTTGTCGGCCAGTGCGGCTGTCCACTGCGCACGAAGAAAGAGATCTCGCTGAGCGTGCTCGAGATGCGCTGCAAGCTGCAGCCACACGCGCGCCTGCGCGTCGAGTTCCTCGCCGCGGGCTTCGCGTTCCACGAGAGTCGCATCGTCATCCGACTCGTGCAGTAGCAGTGTGGAGAAGATCTCTGGACTCGCGCAGGTACGGAAGTGACGCAGCTTAGGACGTTCATATGCAGTAACCCCGTTCTTGATTTGCACACCAGACTGGACGCATCGCAGATTCGTCTCTGTCTGAATGGCTCACAGATTCAGCCTCAACGTCACGAGCCGTGAAATGATGGACAGTGTCTGCAGGCAGACTACTACTGCTCAAGGGTCAAGTGACAACCTTCTTCGCTCGCGAACTCGAAGATGCTCCTCGCCAGCGCATCATCGGGTGCTGCTGCACGCGCGCGCTGCTTCTCATCATTTAATTAGCAGGAATGTCTGGAGCACATCGACGCAAATAGTTCGACCAACTTTACTAACTCTGCGTCTCAGCAACCGCATCGAGCATTGCCCAGTCAGCGCTGTTCGTCGTTCAGCGCGCCGACGCAGCAACGCTGCCAGCCAACGTCAGCAATGCAGATCTCGCCACTCGCTCCGTGTGTGGAGCTCGCTCGCCAGCATCCAAAGACTCCGCAAAGAGCAGACGCATTGCCGCACGCCAAGGTGCCAGCGAGGGCTCGAGACCAATCGGTGCAGCTTGAGCTCTCGTCGCGAGCATTCTGCTCGGCGTGGGTCGCTCTTCTGGGCTTCCACGTGATGTATGCCGCCGCAACACTCGGGACTGCGTGGCTCTACTTCTATCTCCTAGACCCGGCTGTGGCGTACAAGTACGACTCGCTGCAGATTCCAGCGAGCTCTCACCGGAGAGCCGGGGTGTCGTTCGCGCTGGTTGCCGCCGCGCACTGCGCTGTCATAGCGCGAATCGCGTCCCAGTCCCTCCGCCACCGACGCCTCGTATTCCAGTCCTCAGTCGAGAGGAGACCGTCGAGTGCCCGAACGAGCTGCTTCTCGCAGTCCAGGCTTGTCCGAGTTCTCTACACGCTGTGCTGCTCCATCAAGCGTCCGTGGGATGCGCTCTTCGGTCGGAACGGGTACTTTGGGCTCAACGGATCGGGCTTCGACGCGGGATTCGAGGCGCGCGAGGCGGCTGAGATCGTTCTGCAGACGTATCAGGCGTTCAACTTGAGCGCGTCCATCCCGAAGCGCTGGATCAACTCGCTCGCGGTGGCGGCGATCGTGACGAATTGCTGCGTGACGCCACTCGCGCACGTGGTGTTCCGTGGGAAGTCCAAGACACTCGTGCGTCGGGTCTTCTGCCGCGCTGCCGATATGCTGCTGGACTCGTGCTGTTCACTGGTGGTGCCGCTCTGCATCTTGTACCCGTACTGGCGCGACTACGACGGCACAGTCAGCGATTTCCCACCGGAGTTGTTCTTTGACGATGTCTGGTTCGTCAATGCGATCGCTGAAGCACGATACGTCCTCGTCACCTCCGTACCGGACTACATCTCGACGCTGGTGCCGCACGCGAGCATCCTGTCGTGTCTGCTGACAATCGAGAGTTTGCTGCAGCGAGCACCTGGAGGCGGTCGCCAGGTTGCTGCAGCCCCGACTGCGACTACTGGTGTCGGTGGGAGTCAAGATGTCTCGAAACCAGACTCGTCAAAGGATGTCAGTCCCGGTCGTCCACGCCACCACCACCAGAAGCTGCGGTTCATGACCCACTCGGCGTTCTTGGCGTGGGGCATGCTCGTCGGGATCGCGCACCTGTTCGCGCAGCTAAACGGCTGGGAGAACAAAGTGGGCTGCAAACTGCACGTCAACGCCTGGTTCACGACGACGTTCCCGTGCTCCGTCATGGAAGTGAACTGTTTCCGCCAGCAGCAAATGTCTGGTGACAGCGAACAGATCGAGGCTATCCTCCAGAATCTCGATCGACTGGCTCTGCGCACGCTGATCATCACCCACTGCCCCGCACTGCACATGCCGCCTGCGATCCAGGAGTTCCCACACCTCGGCGGTATCGAGATCTTCAACTGTTCTATTGCGCAGTGGGGGATCGACGCTGCAGTGCGAGAGGAGTTCATGGGCAAACTCACGTACATCTTCGTCATGTACAGCAACCTGAGCGGTATCCCAGAAGCGCTGCTGCATCGAGATCTGCCGCCAGGGTTCTCGCATCTCATCTTTTTCGAGACGAACCTCAGCAGGATCCCCGAAAACGTTGACGCGTACTGGGGTAGCCAGGAGTGGGTCGCCCTCGCATTCACTAACTGCAGCCTGCGAGAGGTTCCCGTAGCGGTGGCGAGGCTCTCAGTTATGCAGCTTTCGCTGGATGGCAATCTCGTCGCGTCCATTGCCGAGACGTTCTTCGCGAGAAGCGATCTCATGCTGATCGACTTGTCGAGGAATCCGCTGCTCGCACTGCCCGACTCGGTCGGCGCGGCTTCAAGGTCGTCAGTGCTGGATGTCGTCGCGATGGACACAAACATCTCGAGTATCCCCAGCTGGCTTCGCAAGTGGGCTGTATCTGAACAGCTCTCGACCTCGAGTCTCTACAACACGCCGTTCTGCGACGCGCTCTCGCCAGTAAGTGACAGCATCCAGAGCACCAGCAAAGCTTCTAGAACCGCTCAAGATCCACTGGCGAGCGCGCTTTGGTCGCAATTGTGCGTCCAGATGGATCTGCCGCTGCTCGGTCTCGACGTGATACTTCCCCAGCGGCAGCCGTAGCCCGGTAGTCGCTCTTAGACACACGCAGTGGACAAGACGAATTCTTCGAAGGAGAACACCCCCATTCTCGCCTCGAGATGGCTTCACTTTTTTATCAGGTTGTGAATCGTATTTTATCGAACTCCAGCTCGCTAAAATGCGCTTTTGACATTTTGGAAACCGCTCGCTTATTCGCGCGTCGTTCTGCTTCGACATCGCACACTTCCGCTTGCGGGCTCTGAAAGGCGTCGCTGGGATGCCATGCGCGTACTCGAGCAGCACGCTCTGAGCGTGTTGTCATGCAAAACGAGCAGCGCCACGCAGCTCTGCAGTCCAAACGGGCGAGTCCCCGATCAAGTCAACACTATTCTGATGACGTGGCCGCTTCGCTCCGTGTTTCCGGACGCACAACGGCATATCCTGCTGCATCCGCTTGCGTGATTCTACCTTTTCTATACAAAATGGCGCCTGTTTTCGCATACCCTCTGTAAACCGATGTCTCACAAACACCGCCAGGAATTCCAAAACCCACAGCAACGCAAGAAATGGCCGACTCGCTTTCGCCATCATCACATTTTGCAAAACGCCCGGCAGCACACGAGGAAGACGAGAGCGAGCGAGCGATGGGAATGCGGCGCTGGTTCTCTGCTTCGGCGCTCGCGGCGCTGCAGGCGGTGGCGGCCACGAGCAGCTCCGGTGCGTACTCAGCCGCTCTGTGTCTCCTTGTCTGTATATCTATGTGTGTGTGTGTGTCAGTCGCTGTACTAACGGCGCTGCTGCTCCTGGAATGTCCACAACTGCTTGTCTTGTCGCTCTCTATTCTCTAGACGCACTACCGCCGAACCTTCTGGCAGACTTGGAGCGCGTCCAGGACGACCACGAGGTCGTGCAGCAGCTGGCGCTCGCGGCGCAGCAGCAGCGCGAGAGCGTCGCCGCCGCGAAAGACGCGCTCGTGCAGCTCGGTGACATGTACTTCTACGGCAACGCGACGCTCGGCACGAGCGTGAACGGCACGCTGGCGCTCCAGTTCTACGCGCAGGCGGCCGCGTGGGGCGACGCGCACGCGCAGTTCCACGTGGGCGTGGCGCACAGCTACGGCTTCTGGGGCTTCGCGAAAGACGAGGCGGCCGCGATGCTGCAGTACTACTTCGCGTCGTTGGGCGAGAACACGGCGGCGGTGCTCGCGCTCGGGCACAAGCACCTGATGGGCGTCGGTGCGCCGAAGAACTGCGAGAGCGCCGTGCGGTACTACGAAGTGGCGGCGAACAAGGCTGTGCTGCTGCGCGAGGCGAACGCGAGCAAACCGGCGATCAACGACCTGCCACACCGCCGCCTCAAGACCGTGGCCGAGACACAGCACAAGAAGAACATCCCGAGCGACGCCGCGATCGTCGACTACTACCAGTTCTCGGCCGACAAGGGCGATCCGGAAGCCACGATGAACCTCGCGACGCTCTACTACTACGGCGCGCGCGGGCTCGAGCAGGATCTGCCGCGAGCCGCGGCGCTGTTCCAGCGTGCCTATGAGCTCGGAGCGAGCGGCGGCGCGTACCACTTGGGGCACATCTACAGCCACGGCATCGGTGTGGCGCAGAACAACGAGACGGCGTTCAAGTACCTCCAGGAGGCGTCGAACGAAGGCAACACGCAGGCGCAGAACGAGCTGGCGTTCATGCACTTGCAGGGGCGTGGCACGGCGCGCGACCTGCGGCAGGCGACTGTGCTGTTCCAGAGCGCGGCGAAGCAGGGCAGCATGGAGGCGTTCTACAACCTCGGCGTGCTCCACATGCAGGGCGGCGGCATCGCAGGCTCCGTCTCGAGCGCGACTGGCAGGAAAGACCCCGAGTACGAGGTCGCGCACGGCTACTTCCAGGTCGCGGCGCACCAGGGCCACACGATCTCGAGCCATAAGCTCGGCCACATGAGCCTGCACGGTATCGGCACGACGCGTTCGTGCAAGAACGCCGTGGACTCGTTCAAGCTCGTCGCGGAGCGCGGCGAGTGGGACCGCATGCTCACGCGCGCGTTCAAGGACTTCAAGAACCAGGACTACGAGGCGTCGTTCATGAAGTACGCCGTGATGGCGCAGCAGGGCTACGAGGTCGCGCAGCACAACGCCGCGTACTTGCTGGACTACGGCTTCTTGACACCGCTGTTCGCGCCAGCGAGCACGCCGGAGCCGGAGACTGCGGCTGCCGCTATGATGCTCTACAAGCTCGCGGCACTGCAGGGCAACGTCGATGCGAACCTCAAGATCGGCGACTTCTATTACTACGGCAAGGGCGGCAATGACGTCGACTTTACGCGCGCGAGTGCACACTACTCGCTCGCGAGCAAGCGCGCGAACGCGCAGGCGATGTTCAATCTGGCGTTCATGTACGAGCACGGCATCGGCGTGGACCAGGACTTCTACTTGGCCAAGCGGTTCTTCGACAAGGCGAAAGCAGTGCACAGCGACGCGCACGTGCCGGTGACGCTCGCGCTCTGGAAACTCAAGGTGCACACGCTGCTCACGAGCTGGAAGCGCTCGTGGGACATCCTCGTGGGCAACATTGAGGCGCCAGTCGCGCCGCCTGCGCCGCCAGCTCCAGCCCCACAATCTGCGGCTTCATCGGCATCCTCATCGACATCGAGTTCCTCAGCAGCAGCGGCGCAAGCTGAGCGGGACGCGAAGAGCTACGTCGAGTCATTGCTGGCGGCGTGGTGGCCGAGCATCGTCACTGGCGCCGACACGAACACGCAGAGCCAGGGCAGCTTGGAGTCTGCGCTGGGCAACTGGCGAGACCTAGCCGTGCAGCTGCTCGAGTCGGACGACTTCCTCATCGCGCTGCTGCTGCTCGCGCTCGGCGTTGTGCTCTACATCCGGTCCGAGCGTCAGTATCTCGGCGACCCGATGCCGCCACCGCAGCAGCAGCAACAACAAGAACAGCAGCAGCAACAGTAAGTAACCCGAGCACAGTCGCCCCCTCCCTTTCCGCTGCATATGGATGATGATAAAGACGATAAAGCACACGAAGAGAGCAATGCATGTACACAGACACAGGACAAGTCCCAAGAACTCCTCATCATTGCTTCTGTAGGTCTGTACGCTATGCTTGAAGCAGCACGGCTTCGAGCATCCTCTGCTGCATCGCGACCATCTCCTTCAGCGCCTGGAGCTCTCCCTGAAGCGCGTCGATCTGATCCTGACAAGCTCGGCTCTCCCGACGCACTTCCTTCAACGCCTCGACCACCACCGGCACGACCCTCGCGTACGCGACGTACTTGAAGCCCTGCTTATCCTCGGAGACGACCTCGGGAAGCACGCGCTCGATCTGCTGTGCCAGAAACCCGATCTCCCTGCTCTCAGGAAAGTTCCTGTCGGGGAACTCGTCCGCGCGGTAGCTGTACGTCACTCCTTCAAGTGCCTCGACCAGATCCATCGCGTTGCGGATAGGATCGGTCTCCTTCTTGAAGCGCGCGTCCGAAGCGTCCACGTACGCACCAGAGCCCATAACCTGGCCGTCGACCGTGATGCCTGAGCCGAAGAACGCGTCGAGCTCGACGAAGAGCTCGCCGTCGACCTCCATGCGCTCGATGTTGGTCATGTTGACGTTGCTGATGTGGCCGCCGACGATCTCGACGTGGCGCAGCTCGCTCTCGGACATGTCGATCGAGCCCTGGATCACCTCGGCGCGCAGCGTGAGCGCTGAGAACGTGTGCGTCGCGGGGTCGAAGCCGAGCGTGTCGTCCTGCGAGAGCTCGCCGCCTTTGCCGTAGAACGCCACGAACCCAGCTTTCTGGCTCGCGACCTGCATGCTCTGCACCGTGAGCTTGATCTCCCCAAAGTTGAGGTCATTCGCAGCTTCGAAGCTCTTGACGCCCGTCATCACGGCCGTGTCGAACGACGCAGCAGTCAGCGGTCGCCAGCTCGATCCGTCAAACATGAAGATCGCGGCAGCGCCAGGCTTGACACTGATCTCTCCATCCAAACCCTGCTCGTCCTCGTTCTGGATCACCAGGAGCTGACCGGCGTACGCTGCTTGCACGTCCACGCTCGCCAAGTTCTTCTGCACCTCGCCATCGTCAGAGACCTTCACGTAGCTGTGCGAGCTTGGGATCAGAATGCGCTCGCCAGCGGGGATCTTCACGTGCGAGAGCACGACCTGCGCCTCGGACACCAGCGCGCCACTCGAGACGATCTTCCCGCTCTTGGTCGTCGAGATGTCCCCCTGCGTGAACACATTGCCGCGGTTGTCCACCGAGATGACGCGCTCCTTATCACGAGTGAGCGCCTCAAAGAGACGGAACGGCTGCATGCTGCTGTGGCTCTGCTGCTGCTGGCTCGAGAGATCAAACTCCAGCAGCGCGCCGCCAAAGTTCGCGTTCGTCGACAGCAGTCGCAGCGACGCGTCGTTCGCAGCGCTGTTCCGGACGCTGAAGCCGCCGTCTTTGATGTTGAGTCCGCCTGTTGTGGTCAGCTCGCCGTCGATGTACACGCCACCAGACTCGATCCGGAGCCCTCCAGAGGTGATCGTCTGTCCACCTGACTTGATGTGGACACCACCAGCGTCCACCTGGAGTCCTCCAGCGTGGACGATCGTTTCGCCGGACGCTTTCACCTCAAACACCTCGATGTCGTGCTTGCCTTTCGCGAGGATCAAGACGTCGTTCTCGTGCTCCGAGTGGAGCTCCAGCACACCCGAGGACCCAAACGCTTGGTCATCACTCGATCTCCCAGACGCGGGTGCTTGTCGAGCGACGCTGAGTGCTGGCGAGCTCCCAGATGACGCTGCGAACGAAGCGTGGCTGTCACTCACGCGGATCGAGCCCGAGTGGACGCTCAACGTGCCGTTCCGGATACTCAGCGCTCCGTTGCTGATCGTGACGCCGTCCGAGAGCACCTGGATGCCACCGCGCTGCACTTTCACGCCGCCACGCAGCACCTCGAGCCCGCCTTCGTCGATTACCGTTGTTCCAGAGCCGCTCACACGGAACACAGCGCCATTCGCTCCCGAGAGCCGCATGAAGTCCACCCTGGCGTCGCCGAAAAACCCAGGCATGTCGAGCGCGAGCATCGCGTCGAACTTGGTCGCAGCGGTTTGCTGCATGCGCATCTGCCCGTTCTTTACCTGGATGTCCGCCTGATCTATTACGAGACTCCCGCCGCTCTTGATCTGCGCCTGGCCGCTCTGGATCACGAGGTCGCCTTCCCTGAGAAACAGCGAGCCCTCGTGGAGCGACGTGTCGCCGTCACCGTTCATGCTGAAGACCGTGCGACCCTCGACGTCCGCCTTGATGAGGTTGAACTCGGCGGACTTGGCTCGCTTCGCGCTCACGCGGAGCACGTTGCCTTTGAAGAACGGGCCGGTGGACGGCGCCACCAAGATGTCCTCTTCGTCCTTGTTGTTGCCGCAGTTCTCGCCGTAGTAGCCGTCCTGGCACGTGCAGACGCCAATGCGGTCGTTGCAGAGCCCGCGGTTGCTGCACGGCGCGTACTCCCTGACGTTCGAGTCGATTTTGCTCTGGAACGAGCACGAAACCTCACCTCCCGGCCGCGCGAGCTTGACATTCGACGCGTCGCACCAGAAATCCGTCGACAGCGGGTTGCCGTTGTGCTTGTACAGGTTGTTCATCACGGGGTAGACTGGGAACGAGTGCAGCGTGATGTCGAACACCGCCTTGGACGGCTCAACAAACTCCACGCGGGTGCAGCTCTACGGCAGCAGCACATATGCAGCCAAGAGTTCCATCAGATTAGCTCGCATTACTCAATCAAAGCAACAAGACAACTGAAAGCACTGAATGCGCACCACGTCGGCGAAGTTCTGGAAGCGCCGGAAAACCTGCGTGCACGCCTCGCTCGTCACGTCCTCGAGCGGCGCCTCGAGCTCCACCGAGTGCGAGTGGAACGTGAGCACGAACTTGCCGCGCATCGCGGCGCCGTTGCTCGCGAAGATCGCGAGGCTCAGCTGCTTCTCGCGCTTGCCGGTCTCCTCGGGATCGAAGCCATGCGGGCACATCTCTGCAAAACACATACCAACCGACAAATTAGCAAGCAGCTATCCACGTAAATGCCTACAGCATACGGCACGCACTCTTGGAGCAGTCGGTGGCGTCGTAGCCCCACTGGCAGTTGCACACGCGCTCGCCCAGACGGTTGAGCACGCACGTGCCGTGCAGTGAGCACTGGTTCGGCGACCCGGGACATCGCCCAGGCGACTCGGCAGCCGCAGCCGCCACAAGTGTACGCGCATGACGCTGCTCGCCGAGCAGCAGGAGCGTAGCGCCAAGCAACGCCTTGAGCATCTTGCTGGGCTGACGTTCTGCTGAATGGATCGCAAGTGAGACTTTGGGTTGCTGCTGCGCAATGCTGCGACTCGCGCGGATCCGCACGAAAGGTCGCATGTCAAAAAGATCCGCCTTCCGTTGGCTAGTGTGTGCCACACCAAACTAGGCACGGCGCTGAACTCGATTTTCCATCCTGACAACCTTCACGAAAACGATCGCCTCATGATCTAAATCGAGCCTTCCCAGCAGCTCTGTGGCGCTTTGGCCGCAACAGCTCATTCACCGACTCGCAGTCTCAAGAGCCCACGTGCAAGCAATCTCCAAGCTTCCTCATTTCCCCACACCTCCGCCTCGACAGCACCATCAGCCATGAAGCATCTCCATTTCCTTGCCGTTGCCGCGATCGCGATCGCGTCGAGCCAAGTAGCTGCAGACCGCTCGTCGGCGTTCTGCGCAGACCTGATCGGCTGTCCAGCAGACTACGTCCCGGTCTGCGGCTCAGATCGCCGCACGTACAGCAATGAGTGTCAGCTTGACCTTGAGGCGTGCAGGACCGACGACGACAGCCTCCACGTCGCTCGCGCCGGCGTGTGTCCAAAGTGACTCCGTCCATCATCCATAGCACCAGGCAGTCCGAGATATAGATTTCTATCCTGCTCTTCATACAACAGGACAAGAACAGCTGCGTTGTGCGCCTCTTTCTTTCGCCTCTCGCTGTCTCTCGCACGACTAGCCACGCTGCGAAACGGACTCCTTCGAACCAGGGGCTGCGCTTTGCGCTTTGGGTCCACGAGGTCGCTCCGAGAACGGCGACTAATGGCGCTTTGGGAGGGCACTGTCAAGGGACAGTAGTTTCGCATTCGCTGAGAGGTGACCAGCCACCTCCTCCGCCTATTGGCGCTCGCTTCGACTCTGGAAGCAGCCAGCAAGCCCGGCGCTCGACTCCCAAGCCCTCACACAGTCGCCAGTTCTCCTCGACAGTGACACCACGCACTTGCCGAGCTCTCGTCTTATCCACACCCAATGAAGACTCCGCGCAGCTTCGAGCTCCTCGTGCTCGGCGCGCTGTCGCTGCTCGCTCTCGGCACGGAGGGCGTGTGCGCCGAGTGCGTGTTCGACTGCCCGATCCTGGACGAAAACTCTCCCCCGGAAGAGCCCGTGTGCGGCAGCGACGGCTTGCCCCATATCAGCGAATGCATGCTCAAGTACGAGAGCTGCCTGCATCCGGACGTGCTGAGCCCTGAGAAAGCGAACAACACCGACTGCATCAGGTTCACCACGCTGTCGTTCGACGAGCCGGACTTCACTGGCATCTTCCCAGGGATCGGGATGGTCGACCCTGAGCTCGACGGCGACTGGGGCGAGGACTCCTCTTCGTCGGCGAGTGGCGATGGCGACGAAGACGGAGACGATGGAACCCTGTTCCCAGTCATGCCAGTCGCACCAGTCGTGATCGACAACAGTATCCCATCCGCTTCGGACTTGTTTCCAGCCACCGCCAGCCCTCCTCCTATTGCACCGAGCGGCAGCAGCAGTGAAGCCGGATCGCAAACAGAAGGTGAGAGCGACGACTCGGAGGATCAAGGCACGAGTAACCACGACCTCGGCGAGTCAGTGTTCGAGAGCAGCGTGTACATCGCAACTGAGGACTCGAGCGGCATCGGCAGCAGCGACTCCGGCGACTCGAGCGGCTCCGGCGACTCGAGCGGCCCGGACGAGAGCGATGACAACGAGTCGCGCTGCGAGATCATGTGTCTCACGCGCTACGACCCCGTGTGCGCGACGAACGGTGTCACGTACAGCAACCGGTGCGAGCTGTCGGTCGCGCAGTGCGTGGATCCGAGCATCCAGTCGCTGCGAGCTGGTGACTGCGCCAGCGCGAGCAACCCGAGCACGCCGTACCCGCTCGCATTGCCGCCGACGGACGAAACCTACGACGCGTGCGCGTACGTGTGCCCGATGTTTCACGCGCCGGTGTGCTCCGAGGACGGCCACATCTACGACAACGGCTGCGTCTTCGCGAGTGCGCTCTGCCGCGACTCGACGCTGCAAGACGCGACCGCCGAGCTCTGCGAGACCGTGTGAGTCGTGGTCGAGGCGACGAGAGGCTCTGCGCATCATCGAGACGAAAACAGAGGCGAGCGACATCTGTAGCGTCTACGAACCAAACTCACACGTCACAGCCACGAGAGAGCATGATAGTCAACTGCATACGATACGATTTCTTGGCGTCAATCCTCCTGGAACCAGTACTTGGCGCTCTCGCCACTCACCGATCCGTGTTAAAGACGGAGACGACTCAGTGTTCTTGAAACTCGTCCTCAGCACACATCGCATGGGTATTTGCAGCCATACGCAGATCTAAAAGTGGCGCTTGAAGCACGCGGAAAATCGATCACCTCTGCTGCTCGGTTTCTCATTCTGCTTGCGAACTCCATCGCCATCACCAAATGGCGAGCGTTCGTCCAACGCCTCTGCAGCTCTCGGCCGAGCGACCTGCTGCTCATCGCGACCAGCTCAGTCCGCAAGAGAAGCCGCTTCATCAGGCGCAGCACCGTCGAAGCTCGCGCGTGGCAACGCTTCGGTTCAATGTGAAGAGCCAACTGGTATTCCGATGTATCTGGCTGGTGATCCTGAGCCTTCACGTCGTCGACGGACTCGCAGCGCTCGGCTCCACAATGCTCTATCTGTACATCGCTGACCCGATCAACATGTGGGTCTTCGGAGCCCTCAAGCTCTCGCCGAGGTACTTCTATGAGATTGGCTACTTGTTCGCCATTGTTGCAGCGATCCACGGGCTCGAAATCGCGAGGATGGTCTTTTACTCCATCGCCCAAAGACAGCTGGTGTTCGGAGGCGCGACAGTCACAACTAAACCTTCGCTCGCCGTCACTGTCCACCCCGACACCAGCTCGCTGCGAACCATGTCTGTCGTTCTGACGAGCCAGCTGAGCTGTGTCTGGAACCAGCTGCGACGACCCTGGCGAGCGCTCTTTGCTCGCGACGGGTACTTCGGGCTCGACGGCCCGCTCTTCGAGTTCTGGTTCCAGCTGCGCGAGGCGATCGAGATCTGCATGCAGAGCTACCAGGCGTTCGCGCTCAGCCGATCGGTCCCGAGACACTGGATCAACCACCTCGCAGCGATCTCCGTGGTGCTCAACTGCTTGTCCACGCCTCTCGCGCACGTGATGCTACGCGGTAAAGCCAGAGAGAAGCAACGGCGTCTCGTCTGCCTGGTGCTCGACCTCGCGCTCGACTTCAGCTTCTCAGTCGTGATCCCGTTCTGCGTGCTCCTCCCCTACTGGCGCGCGTTCGATAAGAGCCAAGGCGCGTACCCGCCAGAGCTGCTCTACGACGACGTCTGGTACGTCAACGCTGTGACGGAAGGTCGTCAGCTCTTTGTCACGTCGCTCCCAGACTTCTTGTCGACTCTGCTGCCGCACTTCGGGATCCTCATGTGCCTCTACACCCTCAAGACGCTGGTGAAGCACGCCCCAAAGATCAAGCCCTCAGTCGCTGGAGCTGCTGCTGGTGCTTCTCAACGTCATGTAGTGGTGTCGAGCGCTACCACTGACGGCCCCACCATCAACCGCCAAGTGCTGATCAACACCGCCTTTGTGCTCTGGGGGGTCGCCGTGGCAGCCGTGCATCTCTACGCTCAGAGCATCTCGAGTGAGCTCCAGCCTGGCTGCAAGCTGCAGCTTAGTCCCTGGTTTGCAAGCAACCACTCGTGCTCCGTGATGGAGGTGAACTGCTATCGACAGAACATCACGGGCGAAGAGCACCAAGTCGCCGCGATCCTCAACAAGCTCCAACGCGAGTCGTTGCTGACACTGCTGCTCACGCACTGCCCGAATCTCCACGTACCTCCGGTGATCCAGCAATTCCCGCGTCTGAGTGGAGTCGAGATATTCAACTGCTCCGTGACAAAGTGGAGCTTCGAGGCGGCGATTCGCAGTGAGTACCACGAGCTGATGAACTACGCGTTCGTGATGTTCAGCAACGTGACTGCGATCCCCGCTGGCTTCTTGCACCGCGACCTGCCCGCTGCGTTCTCGCACCTCTACTTTCTGCACACGAACGTGAGCCACCTGCCAGAAGATATCGACAGCTACTGGGGCTCGCACGAGTGGGTCATGCTAGGCTTCGAGCACTGCGGACTGCGAGAGATCCCGCGCGCGCTCGGCAAGCTCCCGATGTGGCAGCTCGTTTTGTCTGGCAACGCGATTGAAGAGATCCCAGATCCGATCTTCCGGAACCAGCGCTTCATCACCCTCGATCTCTCGAACAATCCTCTGAAGGCGCTGCCGTCGACAATCGGAGACACGAGCGAGCTCCGGATGTTCAACGCTCAGGACACACAGATCACGAGTGCGCCGGAGTGGCTGCTGGACTGGTTCGCAGCCGCTGAAACCAGCCAGGTTTCTTTCGACGTGCTCTGCAGCGACACCCCGCTGTGTGGTGGCACAAACGTCACGAACGTGAGTGCTTCTAGCGCTGCCGCTCCTGCTCTCGCTGCAACCGCAGCAGCGCTCGTGGAGAAATTGTGCGCGTCCCAAAAAATGCATGACCCCACAGTCGAGATCGTCCTGCGCCAACGAATCCCTTAGCTAAGACAGACAGCGTTCGATCCTCTCTCTTTCTCTCTCTCTCTCTCTCACTCTCTCACTCTCTCTTTGGGACATCGAGAAAGCGGATATGGTGTTCATGTGACTTGCACCAAAACGAGGAGCTGCGCAACCAGCAGCTAGGAACCCGCGATCGTCCAAATTCCTAACGTCAACACAACTAAACGGCGCTTATACCTTGACGCAGCTCGGGAGCTTGGGGCACGGCGCCGCGAGGCACGCCACCTGCTGGAGCACACAGAGCTCGTGCCTCTTGCAGTGCTTCGTCTTGGACTTTTCATCGCACAGCTCGGCGCAGAACTGCCCGCTGCGGCGGTTGTCATTCACGCACGTCTCGGGTGGCTCGCACTGCGTTTTGCCGCACTTCACACCAGCCTTGTCGTCGCCATGCGTGCCATCTGAGGAGAGCTTTGGTGTTTCTGGACACGCGCACTGTGCGACGATCTTGAGCGAGCCGTCCGCGCGACAGTTCGCCTCGTCGAACGTGCACTCGTTGCCGTACGTGACGTCGTCAGAGCCGCACACAGGCTCGTACTCGCGCGTGCAGAACTTGGCGCACTCGTCCTTGGGTTTGTCTTCTGAGCACTCGCCCTTGGACGCAATGCGGAGCTTGGGACTCGTGCACTTTGCTGCCAACAGGATGCACTCGTTCGTGTACGTGTGGCCGTCGCTGCCGCAGACAAGGGTTGCCGTGGAAGCGCACTTCATCGCGCAGTAGTCGACTTGGGGCTCTTCTTTGCTGTCTTCCAGAGGAATCAGAGCTGCCTCCGCCACCTCCTGAGCCTGCTCCTCGCTCTTGACGGCGTTCTTGATCACAATGGTCACGGCTGTCGGCGCCTTGGTCGCTGGTGTTGGTTTCTTGGTCGTTGGCTTCGGCTTCGGCGCAGGCGTGGGCTCTTCGTCCTCGCCATCGTCGTTCTCGCAGGCAGCGGTGTACGCGACCTCCAGTGTCTTGTTCTTGCACGCCGCGATGAGGTAGAAGCAGTAGTTGTTGTACGTGACACCGTTCGTGCCGCACAGCGGCGACTCGAGGTCGTTGCACGCCTTGTCGCACTTGGCCAATGTGCGCGTCGCCTCGGCGCGGACTAGAGAGCTGTAGGCGGCGAGCAGCGTCCACAGAGAAATGGACGCGAGGAGCGCGAGAGCTCGTGCGAGAGACGCGGAAGCCATGGCACTGCTTCGACGTTCGCTGAAGCTTTTGCACGAATGGAGATTTGGAACTGAAAGAGACCGAGAGAGAGAAGAACGAGAGAGCAAGGTGCTCAGTCTCTCTGTCTCTTGCGAAGCGTCTGCGAACGAGCGGCGTCTCTTGGCTGAGGACGGAGAGCCGCTCACGCAAGCAAACAAGCAAGCATGTTCAAGCACCCAACCCTGCAGACGCGCGATGGCTCGCCTCGAGGCGTTCTCCTGGCGAGCGAGCACATGCACAAAACGAAGCTCTGGTGGAGTCGATAGCCACCATCAGCACCTGGTCGAGGTGCCGAAAGCCTGGGCTTGAACAGCAACAATGGTGTGTAGAACTTCATGTGATCTAGGCTCAACTTTGTCTTATGTCGCTGCTGCCGTTCTAGCCTAAGGTATTGATTCGCGGCACGCACGCGTCCTTCGTGGGGCATGACGAGCTTGTGCACGCCGTGTCCTCCTGCTTGACGCACACCTCGTTGCTCTTGCATTTCCCGCCGCACATGACGGCGCAGTAGTAGACTGAGCGCACGTTGTCGAGCACGCACGCCTGCTTCTTGCCGCAGTAGTACTTGCCGCCGCAGACCCGCTTGTCCTCGGGACACGCTTTCTTTTTGAGCGGCTTGCCGTCGCGAGCCGCACGGCAGCGAGCCATATCGAGCTCGCACCGATTCGGGAACTGCGTGTACATCGTACCGTCGAAGCCGCACTTGGGGTCGTAGTCCATAGGGCAAAACAGGAAACACGAGTCGAGGCACTCGCCCGGGTACGCCACAGCGAGGGGCAGCGCCGGGTCGGCGCACTTCGCGGTCACAATGTCGCACTCGTCGCTGTACGTCTTGCTGTCGCTGCCGCAGACGGGGAAGCCCGTGCGCTCGCACGCGCAGTCGGTCGCCGCGATGGTAGGCGAGATGGAGCCTGCCGCGAGGAGGAAGAACGCGGCCGCGACGTGCAGATTCATTCTGCTGTGCGTGAGTGTGAGCTGATTCGCGAGCTGCTGGTCAGTGGGGGGAATGAAAGAGTGAGAGGAGCGAGTGCAAGAGAGGCCATCGCAAAGATGCTGGCGAGGTTGAAGGCATGAGACTTTGAGAGGTACATATTATACTGAAGAGGGTTTCTTGCCTGTGCAATGCCCGATTCCAAGTGGAGCCATTTATACATATTGTGTAAGACAGGCCAGCCTGCCCTCTCAGTCGCATGTGGTTCGATCTGGCAACGAAACCACTCGCTGGCTTTCTCCCGACTCGCACACGCAGACGCGTCGCACGAGAGCGCACACAGTAGTGATCCAAACAGCAGAGCTGCTTGCAGAAAGGCTTGGAAAACGGTGTGGGTGGGTGTGGGAGTCGCATCCACCATGGGCTCGTGCGCGCTCGAAAAGAACAAGCCGCCCGAAGCGGACGAGTCTGGCAAGTTAGCGACGCAGTCCCAGGCGAGCAAGAGAGCACGACTACTGGTTAAGACAAGTGAGAGGCGCGCGAAATGGAACATCCGAGGCTTCACGGCCATCGCTATCACAACACGAGGCTGATTGATTAACCGCGATTCCTGTGTGTACGCGATCCGCCGAGGTGTCCTTAGCTCTATCCTGACTTCTCGCTTGGACTGATGCACACAGCGGCCGGTAAGCAGGGCTCCGATGAACAGCTCACAGGCTCGAGCTGGCAAGAAAACCCCCCGGGGCATCGCTTCGGGTCGCAGTAGTCGGCGCACACGAAGCCTGGGTACGAAGCCACGCACCGCTGGAACTTGCCGCACACACCAGCGCTGTCGCCTCTCAAGCACTGCCTTGCTCCTGATCGCGGCGTCCAGTCTCTGTCTGACAGTAAAGCTGGGTCCACACATCGCACGGTGCTGCTGCTGGTGCTGCATCCAGCGCTGGGGTCCTCGCACTGCTCGCGAATGCACCGCTGGCTCGAAGGGCAGCGACCTCCCCAGCAGCCATCGCGGCAGACGACTCTCCCGGACGCGAAGGTGCAGCGCTTCGGTGCTTCACACGTCGACGCGCACTTGGGGAACACGTCCGCGAGCTGCAGCGCTTGATTCGAGGACATGAAGCAGAGAAGAAGCGCTAATAGGAGCCGTAGCAGTTGACGCGGTGCGAGTGGATAGCGAGTCGTCATTAGCACGCAAGGAAACAAGAGCACTTTGGACGCTCGATGGCGGAGCTGAGCCAAGTGAAGGGGCTGGAGCGAGTGGAGAAGTGAGATCGTGAGAGCCCCACAAATAGAGGGAAACAGACTCTGCGATTAGATTAGCGCGCCGCTTTGACTCGCAACCAAACAGCTCGCTCTGGCGCTTGAGCCTCGCTCGACTGACGTTTGAACTCTCTTTCGATCTCAGCAATCGTCCATGCGACTTGCTCTCAGCACTCGCCTGTGTGGCGCACCGCCAGACTCAGCCACGGCTTCTCGCAGCGCGCGCGACGGAACTCGCACAGGTTGCCGAAGGTTGTCCCGTCCGAGCCGCACACGGGATCCCACTGCATCGTGCACGCCCAGTGGCAGTCGCCGTCCTTTCGCGCAGCTGCAGTCCCGGCCACAAGCGACGCCAGCAGCAGCAGGTAGAGCTTCAGCATCGCGAGATGCGATCTGAGCCAACTGCGTCCAAGTGATGTGGTTACAATTCCTGAGAAAGCTTCTCAATACCGACTCTATATCGATATCATACCGATATAGCTGTGTATACCGGTTTCTCAGCATGTCCACATTTTGACTGGATTTGCGACGCAATCAAACAATCACAAAGCGAGAAGCTCGCGGAAGAAGAAGATGCTACGTCGCGGACTCTCGGCGCATGCGCGGCGCGCGCGCGTCGTCGCCAACGCCAGCCGCAATGGCAGCAGCAGCAACAGTGCTGGCGCTAGTGCTAGTGCGCCACGCCGCCTGCTGTCCAGCGCTCCGCAGGCTGCTCGTGGCGCCAGCAGCAGCGCGGCGCTGCAGGTGGGTCAGGTGTACCACAACTTTGAGCTCAAGCGCGTGGCGAGCGTGCCCGAGTACAACATCGACGCGCTGGAGCTTGAGCACGTGACCACGAAGGCGCGGTACCTGCACATCGACGCGCAGGACGCCAACAACGTGTTCAGCGTGATGTTCCGCACGCCGCCGAGCAGCTCGAACGGCGTGCCGCACATCCTCGAGCACACGGTGCTCTGCGGCTCGCAGCAGTTCCCCGTGCGCGATCCGTTCTTCAACATGATCAAGCGCAGCCTCAACACGTACATGAACGCGCTCACGGCCTACGACCACACGATGTACCCGTTCTCGACCACGAACGAGAAGGACTGGAAGAACCTCATGGCCGTCTACCTCGACGCCGTGTTCTTCCCGAACCTGCACAAGTACGACTTTCTCCAGGAAGGCCATCGCCTCGAGATCGCGGACAGCGAAGCCGGCGGCGACGGAGGCTCAGGCGAAAGCGAGCTCGTGTACAAAGGCGTGGTGTTCAACGAGATGAAAGGCGTCATGTCGGACTCGAACAACCTCTTCGGCACGAAGCTGCAGCAGCGGCTGCTCGCCGGCACGATCTACGGCCACGTGAGCGGCGGTGACCCGGCGCATATCCCGGAGCTCACGTACGAGGAGCTGCGTGCGTTCCACGCCAAGCACTACCACCCGTCCAACTGCTGCTTCTACTCGTACGGCGACATGCCGCTCACGAACCACCTGCAGTACCTGGACGAACAGATCCTGAAGAAGTTCGAGTTCCGCGCTGACTCGGCAGCCACTCGTGTGGACGAGGCGCCGTTCGACATCTTCAAGCCAGCGGGCGAGAAGCTCAAGGCTGTGGAGCTCCAGGTGGTGGAGGGACCGGCGAGCAACATGACCCAGGCAGGCGAGGTGGACCCGAGCACCAAGTTCTGCATGAGCAAGTTCGTCGACATCGACTCGACCGACCCGTTCGATACGTTCGTGATGCGCATCGTGGGCTACTTGCTCACGAACGGCCCGTCCTCGCCGCTCTACAAGGCGCTGATCGACTCGAACCTTGCGCAGGATTTCTCCGTGGGCACGGGCTTCGACACGTCAACGTACTACTGCACGTTCGGCGTCGGCGTCGAGGGCATCGAGGGCGAAAAAGCGATCCCGAAGATCAAGGAGGCGGTGCAGCAGGCGTACGCGCAGGTGCTGGCTGACGGCTTCGAGAAAGAGCGCGTCGAGGGGTTGCTGCACCAGCTGGAGCTGAGTCTCAAGCACATCGTGGGCAACTTTGGGCTCACACTCATGCACGGCTCGAGCTCTGTGTGGACCCACCGCGGCGACCTCATCGAGAACCTGCAGCTGAACCCGATCCTGACGAAGCTCGACGAAGAGATGAAGAAGAACCCGCACTTCCTGGAGAACTACGTGCGCGACTACATCATGAGTGAGGACACGAAGGAAGTGCACCTACTCATGAAGCCCAAGGAGAGCTACGTCGAGGAGCAGGAGAACCGCGAGCGCTACGAACTCGCCGCATTGCTCAGCGAGAAGTCGAACGCGGACCTGGATCGTATCGCGTACATCGCTCAGGAGCTCGAGAAGCACCAGCAGAAGCCGCAGCCAGTCGAGTGCCTCCCGACGCTCACACTCGCAGACATCCCGATGAAGGAGGAGCGCAACTTCGACTTTGCCGACAGCCAGCCGATCGGGAAACTTGGCACGACGGTCGAGTTCGTCCAAGTGCCGACAACGAACGAGATCTCGTACCTGCGTCTGATGTTCGACATCACGAACACGCTGCCGCTCGAGTACCAGATGTACCTGCCGCTATTCACGACCGTGTTCGGCTCGCTCGGCACGTCGAAGCTCGAGTACGACGTGCTCCCGACCGTGATCCAGAACTGCAGCGGTGGTATTTCGTGCTCGGCGATCGCGAACCCGTCGCTCTTTGACGCGCAGCACGAGAGCAAGCAGGCGATCTTGCTCGGCTCGATGTGCTTGCCACACAAGATCGACGAGACGCTGCAGATCATGCATAGCCTGATGACCGACACGCAGTTCCTTCAGCCGGAGAACCTGAACCAACTGCGCATCTTGATCCAGATGAGTGCCGCGAACGCGAGCAATTCGATCTCGTCGTCCGGTGCGTCGCTCGCGAGCACGCGCTCGCGCATCAACCTCACGCACGCGGGCGTGTACCACGAGATGTACGGCGGACTCACGCAGATCGAGCAGCTCCAGAAGTGGTCGCAGTGCTCGGACGAGGAGCTCCGCGAGCTCGCGGTGATCCTGAAGGAGATCGCGCAGATCGCGTTCGCCCCCGAGAACTTGCGTCTCTCGGTCGTGACGGAGAACAAGCTGCGCTCGCAGGTCGCCTCAGCGCTCGAGAAGCACTTGCTCGCGCCTTTGGAAGCGAGCACGGACCGCGTCACGCCTCGCAGCAGCCTGACGAGCGACTTCGCAGTCCCCGAGCTGTCGTCCGCCAAGAGCTACTTTGGCTTCCCGATCTCGGTCAACTTCAACGTCAAAACGCTGCCGTCCGTGTCGTTCGCGCACGAGGACCACGTGCCGCTGTCTGTGCTGGCGCAGATGATGTCGTCGTGCTACTTGCACCAGCAGGTGCGCGAGCAGGGCGGTGCATACGGCTCGGGCGTCTCACAGGGCGAGGGCTACTTCTCGCTCAGCTCGCACTACGACCCGAACACGTGGAAGACGCTGACTGCGTACGAGAACGCGCTCAAGTGGGCGTCCGACGGCAGCTTCAGCGACCGCGACGTGCAGGAGGCGCTGCTGTCAATCTTCTCGAGCATCGACGCGCCGAAGACGCCGTCATCCACTGGCCGCATGACGTTCCTGCGCGGCATCACGAACGAGATGCGCCAGACGCGTCGCGAGCAGTACCTGCAGCTCAAGCGACAGGATCTCGTGGACGTGGCGCAAAAGTACTTTGCGGGTGCGCCGGCGTCGAACACGGTCGTGATCGGCAAGGAGGGCAACATGAAGGAGTTTGAAGAGCGCGGCTTTGACGCGAAGCAGTTTTCCACCTAGAGAGAGATGGACTTTGTTCTAGAGCGAGTGACAAAGCCAGCCATCCTCCAGGCGCGACTGCGAGCGACATCTAAACACAACCAACAACAAAAACAACACATCGGATCACTTTGACATGCATCGAAGCTCTTTGCATCAAAATCGCTCAGCGCAGGCAGGACGAATGTGCACAACCAATCCAGTCTATCGAACTGCTTATCATACGCAGGTGAGTATACTGTCGACGTTGTCGGATTGCGCTCGCAGCAACGTGTCTGTCACATCAAAACTGGCACACTGCCAGCTCGTCTCTCACTTCCACATGCACAATATGGCATGGCGACGAGGGCTTCGTCGCGCCAACCCTCGCTTACTACTGCTCACAAAGCGCGGCGCACCCAAACGAGTTCCCACTGGAGCGTCGGGACGCTGTAGACGTCGTCGTCGCACGCCTGGATCGACTTCTCGTGGCAGTGGTGCAGGAACTTGCCCGACGCGCGATTCTGAAGCGCGACGAAGCCGTCGGCGAGCGCCACCTCCTTCCACTGGTGGCTGGGCAGGTGCGTCATCGCCGTGAACGCCTGCACGGACTCGCCGTAGTGATGCTCAAGCACTTTGCCCGTGTACATGTTCTTGTACGCGAAGCAGCCGTCGCCCATGGGGATGCGGTGCCACTGGTGGTTCTTATGCGTCACCTGCGCTGTGTACGCCTCGATGCGCTCGCCGCCGTAGTGGTCGACGATCTTGCCCGTCCCGCGGTTCTTGAACGCGACCACGTCGTACGCGTCGAGCGCCACTGCAGCGCAAGCGAGCGCCTCGCATTGCGGACGCGTCGGGTTGCGGAACATGAGCTTCCAGTGCTGACTCAGCGAGTCGCTCTCACTGTTATACGCCTGGATGGACTGCTCGCGGTAGTGGTCGAGCACCATGCCGGTCGCGCGGTTCTGGAGCGCCACGAAGCTGCCGCTGCCCTCCACGCTGAGCTCCGTCCACTGGCAATTGGCGATGCTCGTATCCCTGTCGCGCGCGCACAAGGGCTCATCCGGGTAGTGGCCCAGCAAGCAGCCCGTGCTGACGTTCTTGTACGCGAAGCAGCCGCTCGCGCACGCGATGCGCCGCCACTGGTGGTGGCTGTTGCGCGTGTCCGCGTTGTACGCCTCGATGCGCTTGCCGGCGTAGTGGTCGAGCACCATGCCGGACTGGCGGTTCTTGAACGACACGATCTCGCTGCTGCTCGCCATGGTGCGTGGAGGTGAATGGGCGTGAGGGAGTGCTGGTGTCGTGCGGATCTCGCAGATTGGGAAGTGACGCTCCAACAGTCGTTGGGAAAAGGAGAACGCTTGGAGCCACTTCGGTGGAGAACGCCTCGTGTGGGTCACATCGAAACTCGGCAAATCATTTTTAATGAAGACCAGCACTCACCATTATGCAGATTTTTCGTCCGAGTGATGGTAGACCAAGACCTGGCAACGAAATAAACACCCGAGCACGAGGCAACCGCGTCGAAGCACAACGTTTGCTCAATTACCACGTTGGAGGTCGTGTTCAGCGGGAGTCCGGCTTCCAATGGGGTTCGAGCGAGAGCAATCGCCAATCGAACGATGCGGCGCGCATGTGAATGCATTCGCTGCCATGCCCAGCTCGTATCGTCACGAATGAGATGTGTTGTGAAAGATCAAGACTCCTTTATATCAGACGCTCTCCGACTGTCCTCTTCTGCAATCAGAGGTCTCGGCAGAAGCGGATGCTTCTGGTGCTGTCCAAGGTTCAATGGCCGCTCATATCACAGAGCGAGCTTCTGTCGAAGGACACCCGCCATCCTTCCAAGAACTTTGCCGCTGGCAAGACTGGAGCTCTACGCGGACGGATCCGTGCAGGCGCTCAGTCCCAACACGGACCTCTCGGGTCACCGTGGAAGGAGGTCGTGCTGAGCGAGGGAGGCGTCGAGGCGATGCTGAAGCCAGACTCCGAGAGCGGACTCGCTGCGCTGCAGAACCGCTCGACGGGGAAGTCGTTGCTCCACCGTCTGAACAACCCCGTCGGGACGAGCGACGAGTAGCAAACGCTGCGCAGTGGTTGCAAAGCGTTCTCGATGCGAATTCTACTGACCTTGAATGCAGACCTGAATTCTCGCGTATGCGGATCACACTCTCAACATGGAATACTCCCTCGTTGGTGATGATGAGCAGAGCCGAATAGCGACACGACGAGCACACTACACAGCCAGCCGATGCCCACGCAAAACACACGCACATGCTTCATTACTCTTCACTTCCGTTCTCGCCCTCATTCATACAACTCACTTGCAGTCGATCCCTCACCAGCCAACGCTCGCCTCTCTCACACGCGTACTCGTAGCTCTTCATTTTCTCAACGTGCCTGGCGCTCTCCAGACCTACTCCTGGCCGGCGATCGTGCGACACATGGGGCAGTCGAAGCGCGTTCGGTACCACTCGTTGATGCAGTGCTCGTGGAAGAAGTGGCCGCACGGCGAGAGCACGAGCTGGTTGCCGTCCAGCTCGCCCCAGTCGCAGAGGCAGATCGGGCACGACTCGGTGTCCACCTGCACGTCGCGCGGATCCACGTACTTGAGCTGCCGGATCGCGCGCACGTGCTGGCACTCGTGCTCGAGCGGGAAGAGCAGGAACTCCTTGACCATGAAGCGGATCGACGTGATCTCGGGACACACCTGCAGGTCGCCGTCGCCCGCCATGTACTGGCAGAGCGCCACGATGAACTCCTCGAGGCCACTCGTGCGCTTCCCCACGAGCGCGAGCTTGTCGCCGAACATCTCGAAGCGTTTCGGGAAGCCGAAGTCTTTGAGCTGCTGGAAGAGCTGCCCGCAGCTGGCGCAGTTCTTGGTTTTCTTGTGCGCCAGGAAGCGCGCGAGCAGCTTCTTGCGCAGGCGATAGAACTCCGAGTAGCGCTTGCACACAACCCACTTCTGCTTGTAGTAGTCGCTCGTGATCTCCACGTGGTACACGTGGTAGGAGCCCGAGACGCCACGCACGACCACCGCCTGGCACGTCATGCTCAGCATCTTGAGCGACTGCTCCTGGATGCTGCGGATCACCAGGCGCTTGGACGCCAGCCCGCCGTTTGCGACCGTCTCGGGCACCATGCGCACGAGCACGTCCTGGAACGCCGGCGGTCGCTGCTGCATGCGGTACTGCTGCTGCTGCTGCTGCGCGTACTGCCGCCCGCCGTCGTACGAGTCCACCGAGTACGTGCGCGCGCCGTTCGCGGACCCGGGGCCGCCGCCTGGACGCCCGTCGTACGAGTCCACCGAGTACGTGCGCACGCCGCCGTGGGCCGAGCCAGGCGCGCCTCCCTGACGCCCGCCGCCGCCGCTGCCGTACGAGTCCACGGAGAAGGTGCGCGCGGCCGACGGCGGCGGCATCTTGCGCGCGCCGTGGTTGGGGCTGGCGCTGAACATGCCGCCGATGCCGCCCTCATGCGACATGGGCGAGTCCTCGAACTCGCTGTCGACCCACTCGTCCATATTTGTGATGTTGCTTGCTTGTCTGCTTGTTTGCTTCTGTGGGTGTGCGCAAGTTGCTTGCGTGCGTGCTTGCCCTCTGTGTGCTGTTTGACGCTCGTGCGGGTTGTGGCTGGCGCGACGCGAGCGGGTGTCGGCTGTATAGGAGAGCGGCGTGTGTGGGAGTGTGGACACGCACCGAAGGAGCGCAGAGGCGCGGATAAGACGCTCGGTCGCTTGCGCTGCGCTTCCTCGACTGCGAGCCGCAAACGAGCAAGCGGCTCGAGCCAGATGGCGCTCGAAGCGCCGCAAGCCAGCCTGACTCTCTCTCCTATCAGGGAAAATTGTGATCACTTTTCAAAAATATGATGAAATTTTCGTCTTCTTCAAAGCTCACTTTGCTAGAAAAAAAATAAGGTCACTTTTGTAAATACACAATACACAGACTGGCACTTTGTTCATGGCGAATATTCCTGCGCTTCCACTTTGGTGAATGAGGTCATCGCCGCGAGTTTAACATGATGATCATCAGAACACTCATTCGGTGATGCCGAAGCGCCTGAAAAATCAACCTAGCTAAGGCAGATTTCGATTCGCAGTCTAAATTCTCAATCTCAAGCAGTGAATCTCGAAGGCTGTATCAAGGTATACCCGCGCAGGCTTCTCAGCTGCTTCAGTCATTGGGGAATTGCAACCTATTCCTTCAGCACCAGTATACTGTGCACAAGACACCTGAAACCTATGACTGTTGCCTCGTAGATCACTGGGCACAAACTGCATGAAAATCTCGGTCGATCTCGATGTGAATATGCTGACAGCCTCAATTTGAGGGGAGGGAGGAGGCGGAACACATATAGTTTCTGATTGAAGAAAGCGATTGAGAAATGTGTGCATGTGTTGCAACGACAAAACAACATGGCATTCATGAATAAGTGTAAACGTTCACTTAAGCTTCGAGGAACGCCGTTACTGACGACATGCTTCCTTTTAGAAATAGAAGGTGAATAGTATCACATAATGAACAATTGTTCGAGGTGATCATGTCTCTCTTACATGATCTAGTTGTTATATAGGTTGATCGACATGTAGGTTAACTTGATGAAGACGACCGAGAATTTGATTGAGGTGCTTTTATGAAAGACAGGCACTGATGCATTCTGTATCCTCTGTAATCGAGTGCAATTTATTTACACTTTGTTGCGCTACGTGTTGACGCGCCGTGATTGTGACACCAAGTTGTACGATCTCTCATCCTTCTTGGTATACTCCTACTCGTCTTGTTCTTTCGCTGAGCTCCCTCGGTACCGCTTTCAGTGCATGCTTTTCACCTTCGGCTCCTGGTACTGAGCATGCGGGATCTGTCGACAGCGCTTTGGGTTTCCGACTTGCTCGAAGTCTGATGCGGGAGCAGTCAAGTGCCGTTAGTCGGTGCGGATGACAAGAGGTCCTCCACTCACCATTGTATGGTTCGTGAAGTTCACGCTTCAATGGATGGCGATGCTCACATCGACCACCATGTACTTGTGGTGGACCATGTAGCTTCTCCTGACGTCGACGTCATGCGAGGAGCTTGCTGACACCAGATCCGCGACAGAACCTCTGCGTGTTGTCTATGAGGAGCTGCGCAGGAACATTTCTGGACTGCACATGAAGGCTCAAATCTGCGAGTTCCCTGTATGTCACGATATTGCCGTGAACTCACAACGGAAATGGTGCTCGCAATAACGATATGCTCTCAGTTCATCAAACTGGGGTAAGTTGAACCAAAGACTTTCATGGATGCGGCGCTTCAAACGAATCATCACTGGCACATTTTGACAAGTCCGGATTTTAGGGTACAGGCAATCCTCCCAAATTGATACGTGCTTTTTCAACAGATAGAATATAATATCCTGGAGGCAAGGGGCAATAGAGAGGTATAAAAAAGTAAAGGTCAACAAGTGCCGTCGCAGTCACGACTGTTGCACACACGCGA
>JAADWH010000058.1:0-57350 GCA_023335995.1 Globisporangium nagaii
CATTCCATTGGCTGGAATCGGTAATTTATCGAACAAGTGACAGCCAAATTTACCCCTTAATAAGGGTGTCCAACCCCTAATAAAGAGATATGTTTGATCGAAGATTTTGCAAAAACTATCCCACCAAATTGCTCGGGAGAGTCTGAAAAAGAATCGTCTAAAAAAGACGAATCGATTCATGTAATAAAATCATGGGGTAAAAAAAGCGTCCTCGATGCCCCCGCCCACTGTAAGTTAGTGAGTTTTAATCATCATTGGCGTTTCAGTTTTGCTTTCTCCGTGAATGAATATGCAAACCAAGCAGTCGTATGTTTCTATCTGTAGTCAAATCCTCCTTCCTTCGTACAAGCAAGCGCAAGATACTAAAGTGCAGGAAGCGTGTCAGATGATGCAGCTTATCCAGGCGTCTGCATGCTCGTACGTAGTCAATGTATTTCGTGCTTTATGTGTACAAACATACTGTTAGTTATGAGCGCGAAGGCGATAAAGAGGAGCGGCAGTGTCTGACACGCAACGCGCAGCTCAATCAGCAGCGTAACCAGCAGTGCTCGCGCGAGCGCAGGAAGCAGGGGCGGGAGCGGGCAAAGGCTTTTGATCGCGGCGTGCGCGCGGGAGCTTGTGTTGCTCTCACACTCTCACACTCACACACCGCTGCAATGGCTGTCGCGGGGTGCCTCGTGCTCAACAACGTGCGCGCGGCGTACGTGGAGATCCACACCGGCGTGCCCACCTGCGCGCTGCGGCTGCGCAAGAACACACCAGTGGTCGCGACAGAATCCAGACCGACGCGCTAGTCGAGAGCCCGAGCTCCAGCAGCAAGGACGAGGACGAGCTGGACCCAACTCGGGTCTCTCAGCAGCTCCTCGACCGTCAGCACTGCGACGACCATGAGCAGCTCCGACGTCGGCGGCGGCGACGAGGTGATGCGCACGAAGGAAGACGCCCACGGCGCGCTGCGCCGCATGAATGGAATGTTTCCGTGGTTGGGTATCAACTGTATCGGATCAGATTCCCTACGACTGTCCTACGACTGTCCTACGACTGTCCTAGGTGGAGAGTAATCGGTTGTGACCAATTTCTGGGTATTTTGTATAGCAATACCGCTTTTCAAAACCAGCCACCTGCACTGACGACACAACAGCAATGACGACATCGGCCGACGCGGCTCCGCACGCGATCTCGCTCGCCAGCGTGCAGCAGGCGGCGCAGCGCATCGAGGGGCTCGCGCACCGCACGCCAGTGCTCACGTGCGCGACGCTCGACGCCGTGGCGAACGAAGCGCGTGAGTCAACGGAGCAGAGTCGGCGCCAGCGCGTTCGCCTCTTCTTCAAGGTGGCTCGCAAACAGTACCCATACGGCTGTGCTTCTTTGCTGCCTTGCTGCTGATAACGAGACGCGTGCTGACTTGGAACGCGTTGGATGTGCATCTGCGATTGATAGTGCGAGAACTTGCAGAAGATCGGCGCGTTCAAGTACCGCGGCGCGCTGAACGCCGTGAAGAAGTACCATGAGGCGCACCCGGACAGCGAATCACCCACGTTCGTGACGCACTCGAGCGGAAACCACGCGCAGGTAGCGTACCGAGTCGCAGTAGCTACTGAGTACGATGACAGCCATTAACGTATGGTATATGGATGCTCTCCTGCAGGCGGTGGCGCTGGCGGCGAGGGACACGAACTCGAGAGCCGTGATTGTGATGGTACGACCCAGCCAACCCAGGACAAGTGTCGGCTCCTGATCAGCTCTTTCCACACAGTCGACAGGGGCTGACTGCTGCTGCTTTCTCTCGCTTTGCGCACGCGCTAGCCTACCACCGCGCCGATCGTGAAGCAGAACGCCGTGCGCGGCTACGGAGCCGAGGTCGTGCTCTGCGAGCCGACAGGAGAAGCGCGCAGCGCCGCCGCGCAGGCATGCGTGGAGAAGTATGGCGCGCACTTCATTCACCCGTCGAACAACGTGGAGGTGATGAACGGCCAGGGCACTGCCGCTCTGGAGCTCCTGGAGCAGGTGGAGCAGCAGTTCGGCGTGAAGCTGGACGCGATCGTTGTGCCAGTCGGCGGCGGCGGACTGTGCTCTGGCACCGCCATGGCGGCGAAAGTAAGTGGACACGACGTATCGCTTGCATGGCGTGGTTGTGTGGCTCTGAGTGTGTGAATCCAACCTGTAGCTGAGCTTGTTGTGGTCTCTGCTGGCAGTCTCTCTCGAAGGACATCAAGGTGTTTGGCGCAGAACCGGCTGGCGCAGCAGACGCGCACTACTCGCTCACGACAGGAGAGCTCTCTGGCCACCAAGCGCCGCCAAAGTCCATCGCCGACGGACTCTTGTCCACGCTCGGTAGGTGTTGTTCATCGCAGTGCGTTGCGTGTGTTTTCTCGCTGAGCATCCTTCTTGATACCTGATGCTGCTTGGTTGTGTCTGCACAGGCGACAACAACTGGCCGGTGATCCGCGATTTCGTGGACGAGATCGTGCTCGTGTCCGACGCGGAGATCATCTCGACCATGAAGCTCATGTGGGAGCGCATGAAGCTGGTGCGTTTGTCTGCTGCGCATACCAGCACATCACGGTGTCTTACGGATGCATGCCCGTGCTTGTGTGACAGGTCGTGGAGCCGAGCGGTGCAGTGGCGGCGACAGCCGTGCTCACGAACAAGCTGCCTCTCGTGGCGGAACTCGGTGGGGACGGGGTCCAGAACATCGGCATTCTCATCTCGGGCGGGAACGTCGACCTCGACAAGCTGCCGTGGCTTTCATGATCATCACCTTCATTAGCCCTGAGCAGCTACATCCATAGTCTCACTCTCTTGTAGCACTGCCTGCCTGCGCGCATCGTACGCACTTACTGGAAGAAGTAGTTGAGCACCAAATAAAACCCGATCGCGTACACGAAGTTTGGGATCGCAAAGCCCGGAGCCTTCTGCACCTCTGGCGCGGGGTTCTGCAGATCCTGCAGCTCTTCCGCAGCAGCCAATGACTCGTCCTCCTCCGCCGCGCTCGGGGCAGCGCTCACCTGCGCTGGCGGCACGACTCCCACAGGCGCGTGCTTGTCGAACTTCATTCGCCGTCTCGCGCCAGGGGGAGGAGCGTCGGGCTTCACGACAGTGCTGGGGCCAGGGCGGCGGCGAGTGGACGCCACTTCGCCTTGCAGCTGGCGCATCGACAGCAGAATCGCCTACCGTTTTGTGCACACACAGCTGTCAGCGACACAGTGACAGCAACGCCATACCTCATGCACACACACACGCAATCGCAATCGCTCGCTCTACTGAGCTGCAACAGGAGCGCCACGCACCTGGTTGCTCTTGAGCAGCTCAATACCGAGCGCAAAGTTCTCGTGCGCAAGGCTGTGGTAAAAGTAGCCCCCGATCGCGCGCGTGCCGTTCATGAACGGCGGGAACGCCGCGCGCAGCAGCATCGTGAACTCGAACACGGTCGTGTACGGGAAGAGCGAGGACGGCAGCTGCAGTCCGCCGAAGATCAGGTTGATCTCGAGGATGAAGAACAGGATGCCACCGGCGAACGACCACGCGCGAGCGTCCCGCGCCTGGTCGCTCAGCGTCAGCACGAACGTCAGCACGCCCCAGAACGCGTAGAACGACAGCGCGCCGATCACGGACTCGATCTGCACGGCGCTGAGCTCCTTCAGGACAGCGCTCTCGCCAAAGAGGTCGTACAGCGCGCGCTTTTGCGCGTCGCCCAGCACCTGCGCGCATCAGCAGAGCGCACATCACACACACATACACACACGAGTGAGAACTTGGGTGTCGAAGCGTGTCAAGAGCATGGATCAAGAAGAACCAGCGTGTCCTTACATCGAGAGCGAGGCGCAGGCGGTTGAAGTCCGCCACCGCGGTCGGCGACGGGTTCTTGTCCGGGTGCAGGTCAATCGATCGCGCGCGGAATGCCTTCTTGATGTCGCCGAAGCCCGCGTCGCGCGGCGCGCCGATCACGTGGTAGAAGTTGGACTCCTGCTCCTTGAACTGCAGGAACTGGTCGCGCGGGGCGCGGAGCGCATGGACAAGCAGAACGAGAGCGCGTGGTGAGCCTCAACAGAGCAGCCAGCAGGGCAGATCAGTCGTACTTGCAGTGTTTGCGTGCTTACGATGGAGATCGCGGCGAGCGCAACGAGGAACGAGACGGCGTAGACGAAGCCTCGCTGTCTTGAGAAGCGGCCGGGCTGCAAGATCCACGAGATCGCGGGCGACACGATGAACGCCTGGTACGCGAAGCCCGTGAACGAGTCGAAGGCCACCATCGCGGGATGCCGGCAGGTCGCGTCAGGAGGGATCACGAGGCGAGGCGGCTGCTTTGACGGTTTGAGCTGCTGCTGTTTTTCGGCAATCAACGTGGCGAGCGGACAAAGCGAGACACAGAGCGCGCGCTACACGTCGCTCCACATTGCCATCCAGAATATGGAGCGCTTCATATGTGGCGCACTCCACATGTGGACTGCTTCAGCGCGGGTCTAGATGACGGTGTGGGCCGCACCAGAAGCGGACAAATCTGGTGGTGTTTTCGAAAGCTCGCAGCCTACCAGCAGTGCAATTTGGTTTCATTTGCTGACTTTCGGATGCCGAAACCAGGAGCAAATACTTGGAGCGACGCAAGAGTCACACAGCAAACCAGCGCGTGATCGCTACGTGTCCGTCTTCTCCGTTCTGAATGGGAAGCCAAGGTACTTGCCGCTTGCGTGGAGCCGATATCGCACAAAACACACGAGACGCAACATTTTGTGTCAGCGAGATCTTTGCTCGTTTAACAAGGACCGGCACTGCTGGTAGCCCGATATCGCTGGATTTAACATGCGGAATGTCTCAGGGGTGAGTTATCAGCTCACACCTCTGATTGGCTAAAACCGGATCATTTTTCTATCGACGATTGGCTGTGACGGCGTCGACGCACACACCACTGATCATAGAAAGTGCAACTCTTGGTGAGGTTTTCGGAACGCTCGTGTCAAATGCCCGATCAGAGTGACGTCGACGCTGCTTGGCCAAAGGATGGTCATCGATCCGCGCGCGTGACGCAGGGCCGGTCCTGAATGTCATCGACGGGCTCTCTCGCCCGCTCGCTTGGCAGCCCGCACTTCAGAATTTGCACCGCCGGGCTCGCGACGATCAAGCCATTTGCGCAAACACGCTCGCCGTTTTTGTTCCGACCGCGAGCGCCGTCGTGCACCAGCAAACAGCCGCCCACTTGAGCGTTTACCGAGTGCAGACACAGTGTGCGACCGGTGCGTTTGCTTGCGTTGTCTCTTGCTTGCGCTGCGCGTGCTTGCTCGCTCGAGTACACTGCTGCATACCGTACGACGAGCTACCCATCCTCTCGTCCTGGTGGAAATGAGAACCCGACGACGCATAGAAACAACCACGCTAACTTTCTCTCTCTCTCTCTCTCTCTCTATCTCGCTTGCGCTTTGCCACTTCGCCATTCGCAGACCAACTACACAGCAGCAGCAGCGGTAGGCAATGACAAAACCAGAGATGCAGCTCCGATCGCACCCGACCCGTCCGCTCTCGCCGAGCGCGACCGCGACGTCCGCCGCCATGGCGCGTCCGCAGCAGAGCGTGTTCCAGTCCATGTGGATCGGCGCCACAGCCGGCATGGGCGGCATCATCGCAGTGTACCCGGTGGACGTGGTCAAGACGCGCATGCAGCACAGCCGCGTGTCGAGCTCCGCGGTGCAGGTCCTCAACAACATTATCAAGCACGAGGGCGTCGTGTCGTTCTACAAAGGACTCGGGCCGCAGCTCTGCGGGACCGTGCCTGACAAAGCCGTGTCACTCGCCACGCGCGAGTTCGTCAAGGGCAAGTTCGCAGACCCGAACGCGTTCACGGCGTCGCTGGCATCCGCCGTGGCGTCGGGCATCACGCAGTCGGTCGTGATGAACCCGGTCGAGATCGTCAAAGTGCGCATGCAAATCGACAGCTCGCTGAACGCCGCGGGCGTGATCCGCGAGCTCGGGCTGCGAGGCGTCTACCGCGGCTACAGCGCCTGCCTCTCTCGAGACGTCATGTTCGCGGCCACGTACTTTACGCTCTACGACTACTCGAAGCGCAAGCTGCAGATCGAGGACGGCTCGTCGATCGGCTGGGCCATGGCGGCGGCTTCGGCGGCGGGCATCCCGGCCGCATTCTTCTCCACGCCGCTGGACCTGCTCAAGACACGCATGCAGTCGCGCGGCGCGGTCGCGTCCCTCGGGCTCGTCGAGACGTTCAAGCAGGTGTACAACGAGGGCGGCGCGAACGCGCTCTTCGCCGGCTGGGGGCCGCGCGTGGGCCGTATCGCGCCGCAGTTCGGCATCGTGCTTGTGTCCTACGACTGGCTCCAGCACCGCTTCAGCGCGCCGAGCCACAGCTGAGAGCGTGCGAGCCTGCAGATGGAGAGAGAGAGTGTCGTGATGGAGGAGGGCTGGCTGATCGAAAGTGCCTTCCCAAGCTTCAGCCTGTGGGTTTTCTAAACTACCAGCAGCAAATTACTTATTAACTCGTGGGCATTTGCAGTTCAGTCTGTGGATTTGTTCTCGGCCTTTCGAAGCAAACAAAAGAGCCTCAAACGAAAAGAAAAGCGCGGGTTGAAATGAACTACTTCTAGCCTTGGAAGAAAAAAAAGTGAGATGCAAACTCAGCAAATTAAGCGCTCAGCCACTTGAGGTCGGCGCTGCCGGACGCGGCCGCAAACTCCTTGGCGTCCAGGAACAGCTCGTGCTGGTGGCGCAGCGTCGCCTTGCTCTCCTGCACCTGGATCGACAGCGCGCCGTCGCGGGTGAGCGCCACCTTCACGTCCGCGTACTCCATCGACGCGACGTACGCCTTGATGTCCTCGGCAGCCACGGCAGAGCCGTTCATGAGCGCGGCGTCGGCAGCGAAGAACACCGCGGGACGCGTCACGACGATCGAGATCGACGAGTCCGCGAACTGCGCCTCCTCCTCGATGATCGCCACCGCGTGGCTCGGCAGCAGCGACAGCGGCGCCGGGGTCGATCCCAGAGACGCAGCGACCGTGCCCAGGAACGCCTGCAGCGCCGTCGTGATCGTGCGCGAGCCTTCGCGCTCGGCAAAGTACACCTGGATCTTGTCTTGAAGCACAAGCCCGGCCTTCTTGCGCAGCTTCTGCACGCGCGTGACGAACTCGCGCGCGCAGCCCTGCATCTTCAGCTGCTCGTCCTCGCGCGTGTCGATGATCACGGTTAGGTTGCCCGAGACCGACACGTCGGCTTCGTAGATCGCAGTGTCGCCCTTGAACTCGCGCTTGACGAGCACGTCGTCGCCCGCGAGCACGTGCTCGCCGAACGTCACGCTCTTGTTCGCGAGGAACGCGCTCACGTCGTCGTGCGAGAGCGCCTCGACCTGCTTGCGCACGCCGCCGAGCGCCTTGCCGAGTCGCTTGCCGAGCGCCTTGCTGTTCGCCTCCGCCTTGAGCACGCACCACTCCTTCTCCTGCGTCGTGAACTCCAGGTCGCGCATGTTGAGCTCGTCGTAGATGTACGTCTTGAGCAGCTCGAGCCCGTCGAGCGCCGCCTTGTCGGTCGACACGACGATCACCTTCTGCACCGGGTTCTTGAGCGAGATCGTGCGGCGCTCGCGCACCACGCGACCCATCTCGATCACGTCCTGCAGGTTCTTCATGCGCATCTCGACGTTCTCGTCAATGCGCGAGGCGTCAAAGTCCGGCAGCATGAGGAAGTGCACGCTCTTGGCGATGCCGTCGGCGTCGTCCGGCAGACCCTGGACGTTGCGCACGACCGACGGGTGGAACTGGCGCAGGAACTGGTACATGTACTCGGCGAAGAACGGCGTGAACGGCGCCATAAGCTTCGAGAGCGTGAAGAGCACTTCGTAGAGCGCCGAGAGCGCGATGTGCGCTTCCTCGTTGCCGGCGCTGCCCTTGAGACGCAGGCGGTTGAGACGCACGTACCACTTCGTGAGCTGGTTGATAAAGTCCACGAGGCGCGGCACGACCGTGTAGAGGCGGTAGGCGGCCATCTCCTGGTGCACAAACTTGATCAGGTTGTTCAGCGCCGCAATGATCCACGAGTCCATGTCGTTCGTCGACGCGAGCGCCTCCTCCTTGCTCGGCACGAACGCCTCGCCCGTGACCTCCTGCAGACGCGCGGCGTTCTGCGCGAAGAAGCGCGCAGAGTTGAACCACGGCAGGAAGAGCTCACGGATGACGCCGAACACGCCGGCAGCCTGGAAGCGCACTGGCTCGGCACGCACACCTGGCGAGTTGATCAAGTACAGGCGCAGCGCGTCCGCGCCGTACTTCTCCAAGATCTCCACCGGGTCCGCGAAGTTGCGCAGGCTCTTGCTCATCTTGCGGCCGTCCTCGGCGAGCACGAGCCCGTTCACGATGAGGTTCTTGAACGCCGGCTTGTCGAAGAGCGCGGTCGAGAGCACCATGAGCGTGTAGAACCAGCCGCGGGTCTGGTCGAGACCCTCGGCGATGAAGTCCGCGGGGAAGCCGTTCTCGAACTTCTCCTTGTTCTCGAACGGGTAGTGCTGCTGCGCGTACGGCATCGAGCCACTCTCGAACCAGCAGTCAAAGACTTCCGGCACGCGGCGCAGCACGCCCTTGCCCTGCTTCGACGGGATCGTGAGGTGATCGATGAACTCGCGGTGCAAGTCCGAGACCTTCTCGCCCGTGAGCTCCTCGAGCTCCGCGATCGAGCCGATGCACACGACCTCCTCGTAGTCGTCGCTCACCCAGAGTGGCAGCGGCGTGCCCCAGAAGCGGCCGCGCGAGATGTTCCAGTCCTTGCCGTCCACGAGCCAGTTGTGGAAGCGCTTCTCCTGCACGAACGCCGGCACCCAGTACGTCTTCTTGTTGTTCTCCACGATGCGGTCGCGAATCTTCTCGACGTTCACGAACCAGCCCGGGATCGCGCGGTAGATCAACGGCGTGCCCGAGCGGTAGCAGAACGGGTAGCTATGCACGATCGTGCCCTTAGACACGAGGCGGTCCTTCGCCTTGAGCTCCTTGCAGATCACGTCGTCCGCCGCCTTCACGTGCAGCCCCTTGACGAACGGCACCTCGTCCGTGAAGATGCCGTTGTCGTCCAGCGGGTTCGGCAGCGTGAACTTGTCCGTCACGCCGTACTTGACGCACACGCGGTAATCGTCTTCGCCGAACGACGGTGCCTGATGGACGATGCCGGTGCCGCCGTTGTCGGAGACGTAGCTGTCGCTGAGCACGCGGAACGCGTTCGGCCACGACTTGAAGCAGTCGAAGAGCGGCACGTACTGCTTGCCGACCAGCGCCGAGCCCTTGAGCTTCTCCACGACCTCGAACTCGCCGCCCTTGTACCCCTTCTTGTCCATCTTCGGGTACACCTGCACCAGACGCGCCTCGGCGACGATGTACAGCTTGCCGGACTTGAGATCCTTCACCTTGACGTAGTCGAATGAGTCGTTCACGCACAGCGCCAGGTTGGACGGCAGCGTCCACGGCGTGGTCGTCCACGCGAGCAGCGACACCTCCGGCTCGTCGACGAGCGGGAAGCTCACGACCACCGACGGGTCCGGCGTGTCGCGGTAGTCCATGTTCGCTTCGAAGTTCGAGAGTGACGTGGTGCACGCGGTCGAGTACGGCAGGATCTTGTAGCCGCGGTAGACGAGCTCCTTGTCGAAGATCGTCTGGAAGACGTTCCAGACCGACTCCATGTACCACGGCTCCATAGTCTTGTAGTCGTTCTCGCAGTCGATCCAGCGGCCGATGCGCTTCACCGTGCGCTCCCACTCCTTCGTGTAGCGCTGCACGATGCCGCGGCACTCGGCGTTGTACTTGTCGATGCCCATCTCAATCACCTGCTCCTTCGTGGTCACGCCGAGCTTCTTGTTGATCTCGCTCTCGACCGGGAGTCCGTGGCAGTCCCAGCCGAAGCGGCGCTCGACGTAGTGGCCCGTCTGGTGCGCGTAGCGCGTGATCGTGTCCTTGATCGTGCCGGCGAGCAGGTGGCCGTGGTGCGGCAGACCCGTGGCGAACGGCGGCCCGTCGTAGAACGTGAACGGCTTGCGGTCCTTGGACAGCTCGAGCGACTTCTTGAACGCGTCGAGGTCCTCCCAGAGCTTCAGGATCTTGAGCTCCTCGTCCGGGAACGAGATGCGCTCCGGGAGCGAGCGCGACGCCTGCTGGTGGTCGGCCATGGCTGTTGCTTGTTCGTTGGCGGTATTCGCTGGCTGGCGGTGGCTGTCGAGCGAGAGCTGTGGACGTGCGTGCAGGCGGTCTGCTTGTGCGCGCGGAGCTCCGATGCGAAATGGCTGCTGTGGCAAACGGCAAATCACCACAGCCACAGGACCGCCATACGAACTCCAAGTGTGGCTTTCCGCTCGACAGCGACAACAGGGAGGAAACGGCAGGAGAGCGGAGCGTGCGCGCAAGAACTATAGCGCCAGGCGTCTCGCAATCTTGTGGCGTTGAGCACTCGGTTCATTTGCAGCGAATCGCAGACGGAGACAGCGATCTTTTTGTCCAATGAGAGTGCTAATATTGACCCGCTAAAGTGCGGTTACTGTTCTGAGAA
This sequence comes from Globisporangium nagaii, assembly GCA_023335995.1. Lineage (NCBI taxonomy): Eukaryota > Oomycota > Peronosporomycetes > Pythiales > Pythiaceae > Globisporangium > Globisporangium nagaii. The sequence goes on from JAADWH010000058.1 coordinate 10,522, forward strand.
CAATCGAACCGGCAACCCAAATGGAAAAAGTCGTGATGAACATCACAGCGGAGGCGACCAGGAGAAAAAGCGGCTCGAGAACGCGCGTGTGGCAGAAGCAACGCGCACTCTTGAGAAGCTCACTCACGCGCAGGAGCGCGGACAGTGATGGTGCTGGCGCGCTGCTTGTGTGGCGAGTGACAGTGGCGAGTGGCTCCAACTGTGGTGATGGAGAATCTTTCTCGCGACACTTGACAGATCGATCGATGGACGCGCTTTGCATGCTCTTGTGTGTGAGTGAGCGCGACGCTTCGCGCGTTCTTCTTTCCGCACACGCGTTTCCATCCATCACACCGGCTCGCCCTCATCAATATCGAGAACACTTGCTTCTCGTGAGTGCGTGAGATGTTGAGTTACTCACGGAAGCATGATGCCCTTTTGGGCGAAAGTTGAAGAAAGTGGCTGCGGAGTGGTCCGCGCGCCAGCTGCGCACATCGCTGTCCGTGAGAAGTCCTCTTGTGGGAATGGAGGGTGCAGCGCAGCTCTTCCATTTTTCCGCCTCATGTCGTGACTGTCAAGGCAACTCGCTTCGACCGCTGTCCTCATTCGTGCATTCGACAGCAGCCAGACACACACACACACACACACACACACACGAGCAGCCACTTGCACGCCACGCGCCAAGAGGAAGACAGACACGAAGGCAAGGAACGACGAGATGGGGATCGGCACGCGCGCGAAGAAGTGGCTGATGCGTCTGCGCGGCCGCAGCAGCAAAGAAGAGGAGGTGCAGCAGCTGCAGCCTGTGGCGCTCGCCGGCGCGAGCCGCAAGAGCTGCGGTCGCTCGACGCTCTGCAGCGCGTTCGCCACGACGGTCTCGACCGAGGAGCTCGAGAGCAGCTTCCGGCGCAGCAAGGCGCTGAGCGACGGCGCCGCGAGCGACTGGCAGCAGTGCCACACGTGCGCGCGCAACTTCCTGCGGCACGCGAGCAAATATCGGGACTTCTGCTCCATCGACTGCAAGTCGCTCTCGCTCTACCGCGTGTGAGCGCTCGCCTCGCAGCGTCGAAGCAGGCGGCTCGTAACAAGAGAGGCGCGCATAAATGTGCGTGCGAGTGTGTGTGTGTGTGTGGTTAGTATTTAATCCGTGCGGCGTAACGAAGCAGCAACATGTATGGGGATTCCGTATGGACATGCCGACACTTTGCCGAATGTAAAGAAGACAGCACGCGATGGAGGAGGGGAGGGCAATTTTGTATGGAAAGAGGGGAGCTTACAGCAGCTCGTCTTCCAGATAACTATACTCAAACGTGAACTCGGTCTTGATGCGCTGACACCAGCCCGTCTCGTAGTCAAAGTACACGAACGTGCCCTGCTCGTAGTCCTCGCCTGTGACCTGCGGCTCCTCGTGGCGCTTGAACCACGTCTTGTACTTCTTGTGGTACCCCCACGTGCGCCGCTTGAGCTCGCGCGCCGCGAGATACTGCTGGTACGAGCCCTGCTGGTAGTAGAAGATGAAGAAGAGCGTGTCCACGTCCAGCTTCTCGAACACGCTGCCGTTCTCGAACACGGTCAGCGGCGTCGTCGGGAACGACGCGGGCGTCGGGTACAGGTTGCGCGGCACGTAGCGGTTCGCCTTCTCCGAGTCGACGCTCTCCGGGATGAAATGGAAGCTCTCGTCGATCATCCGCATGATCTGGCGCTGCTCCTCCGTCAGCGCGGGCTCCTCCTCGAGCTCCGGTGCCTTACCCAGCGGTGGCAGCCCGCTGCCGAGCAGCGACGACAGCGAGCCGCCAGCGCCACCAAGCGCAGCGGGCGACGCGCTGCTGACGCTGCCAGAGCCAGCAGTACCAGCAGCACTGCCGCCCGCGGTACTCGCTGATGCTGCTGCGACGCTGGCAGCAGTGACGATGCCCGCAGCAGCAGCGTTGCCACTGCTGCCCACGGAGCTCGGCGTGCTTCCTGCAGACCGCTGCTCCTTCACTGGCGGCGTGCGAGCCGCTGCGGGTGGAGGCGTGCGCTGCGTCTGCGGTGACATCTTTCCAGCGAAAGCCGCTTTCTCGCTCACAGTCGGCGACGGCGCCGGCGTGGAGCTCGTGGTCGAGCCGGGAGCCTTCACCGCGCCGTTGTTGCTGGTGCTGGTGCTGCCGTTGGCGCTCGCGTGTTCCAGATCGCTCGGTGCGCTCGTGATGGGCGGGGACGGACCGTTCTTCGCACCGCGGTGCGGCGTGCCGCGCTGCGCCGACTTGCTCAGCTTCTCGTCCGCCTTCTCCGTCGCCTCGTCGCTCTTGCCGCTCGGCGTGACGACCGACAGCGGCGCGCTGCTCGAGGACGACGACGCGGCGCGGCTCGGCGTCGACGCTAGAGACGCGGACGACTTGAGCTCGATCGGCTTGACGGCGCCAGGACGGCCGATGCCCGTGATCACCGAGGCCGAGACGCTCTTCTTCGGCGTCTTGGCGTTCGAGCGACTCAAGTTCGCGCTGGACGCGCTCGGTGCGGGCACAGGGACCGCGGTCTCGACCGAGGACGACGACAGTGGTGGGTCGTCGAGCCCCACATCCTGCTCGGTCGGCAGCAGCAGCTGCACCGCGGCGCCTAACGAGTCGAGGTCCAGCACCTCGTAGATGTCGTCCTCGCCGTACGTGTCCATGAAATTCGGCTCCTACCGTGCATAGCAGCACCAATGCATTGGGTGCAGTTATGCATGCATACACGTGCACACACGCAAAAAGAAATTGATCGAGGGAGCGTGAGCAAAATACATAGCAACATCAAGACAGTACTCGGACGACGAGTGCTACCGCAGAAGTCACGTGAACAGCAACAACAACAACAATAAAAACATACCTGGTTCGCCTCCAAGTAGTACTCGATGTCCTCCTTGAGGTCGTCGACGTCCTTGGCGTCAAGCACATCGTTGTCCAGCAGACGATTGATCTGCTCGAGCTTGAGCACGTGAAACTTGTGCCGCGAGAGCGCGAACTCAAGCGCCTCCATCTCCGACTTGTTCTTGTTCTTGCCCTTGGACTGCTGCAGGCGCTCGAGGTCGCACTCCGTGGCCTCGATCTGCTCGTTGAACTGCGTGAGGCAATCTTGGATCCACATGCGCGTGTTCTGGCGCGCCTGCTCCGCCGGGTCGAGCCGGTCCATCTGCGCGAGCCCCTCTTTCGAGTACGCCTTGGTCTTCGTCTCCTTCTCGCACACCTTGAACTCCTCCATCTTCTGCTCAATGAGCTTGCGCGCATCCGTGAGCGGCTTCTTGTCCTTCACGTCGCTGTTCCCGATCCAGTTCTTGATCTGGTCGCGGAAGCGCTGCAGCTTCTTGATCTCTTTCTTCAGGTCCGCCTCGTGCTTCTCCTTCTGGTTCTGCGCGGACGCCGAGTAGACCTTGTCCCAGATGTCATTGAACACCTCGACGCCCTCCGTCACCTTCTTCAGCGTGCGGTCGATCTCGCTCATCAACTTGCGCTGGCCCGCCATCGCTGCTGCTGCTGCTGCTCCACTCCTGCGGCTCGCTTTCGCTTCCTCTTGCGTTGCGCTTTCCCCTTTTGAAGGCACAAGGTAAGTTACAGGCGGCAGCTTCTTCCCCCTCACTCGAGGCGACTATTGGCTGAAATAGCGGTTACTGAGATCATTTGGACCAATGAGAGTGCGCGAGCTGCCATCAATCCTTCAAGAGCTCCACAAACGCAAAAAGCACAGCAAAAGCAAAAGCAAGGACAAGAAGGACAAGGACAAGGACAAGCGCGATGGCGAACGTGATGCTCACGAGCGAGACGGCCAAGGACCCGAACAAACCCTTCAAGCTGCGTGTCGAGGACGTCTGCACCAAGTTCGACGTGCGTCTCTCTCTCTCTCCCCGCTGCTACTGCTGCTGCACTCGCTGCCTCTCGCTGTCGCTGTCTCTGACTCGTCTCGCTCTCTTTGCTCGCTGAATGCAACAGGCGCTCGTGTCGGAGTGTCTGCTGCTCGTGCAGTCGGAAGAGCAGTTCCCGTGCGTCTATGCGCAGATGGTGTTGCGTCCTATGCAGCGCAGTATATAACCTCAACGCTGTGTTGTTGTGTTGTGCGTGAGAGCAGGAGCTCGGAAGGAGGCGACCTAACGAGCGTGGAGGACCAGGTCGTGAAGAAGCTCGAGCAGTTCAACTCGGTCTGCGACGAGCTCTACAAAGAGATAGTGCGTGCGATCTGCGTCTCTGTGCATGCTCTACGGTTGTGTCCATCGAATACCAAGCAGTGTGTCTGGTTGCTTTGCCGGGATGTTTCAGCTCCGGCGGAAGGAAAAGCTGCTGAACTTGATGGAGAAAAGTCCGAAGAACGTCGATCTCCATCGGCAGATCCAGACGGCGGGCAACATGGTGCAGGTGATCGGAGACTTCCGGCATTTCCTCGAGACCGGCGTGGTCAAACCGGACAAGTCCAGCTGATCTCGTTCAATGAGCAGCAGGGATCACTCGCATTTCGTAAATACAGCAACACGTGGCAAACTGCCTGTCTGGTAGTCCAAGTGCGAGAGCGCATGTCCTTGTATGACGAGCTGCTGCGGTGCTTGATGCAGGATTCTGATGTGGAAACGGTGCGGACAGACAAAAGGCTGCTGAACTTCATTCACGCGCACTGGACGCATGCAAACGCAGGTATGCACATGCTGGTATGCACATGCTGGTTGTGACTGTTTGCTGCTGTTGTTTTTCTGTATGTATATCCCCTAGGATCTGCCACCAGCGCGCACTCAGAACTCTCCGAACGTCAGCGACGCCGGGAGGATCTCGACCACGCTCATGTCCGAGGACGAGGGCGAGAACTGCGTCTCTGTCTCGTACGAATCGTCCGATGACGCCAAGTACACACCCAGCGGCCCCACTGTCGTGCTCGACGACTCCTGCTGCTGGTGATGTTGCTGATTGATTGGCTTCGTGGGGCTCTGGAGGTGCGGATCGTCGCTCAGACTCGTCTTCAGAAGCCACTCCAGTGACGCATTGTCGCACGAACTGCTCAGCGTGGCGGTCGCTGGGGTCGGCAAACAGAGCCGCGCAATCAACTCGCTCTGCTTCTGAATCTGGCGACTCATGCGCGTCATCTCGGCGAGCACCATGTCGATCTTGCTGCTGAGCTTCTCTTCCAGTCTCGCGAGGTCTACAGCGTCACACACACACACACAAAGCCATGCAACACAGAGTCAATGCTGTGCTGTGTGGTGTTCGACACGGCGCGCTACGACGCCACCAGCATACCTCGCTTGGCGAGCTTGGGGGCCGGCTCCTTGGCGCGGACGGACGACGAGTCCGAGTGGTACGTGCTGTGGTGCTTGCGCTTCGAGAGCACACAGATCGCATTCGTGAAGATTGGCGTGAGGTCTGACACGTTCGCCGTGCACTGCTCCTGGTCCACCTCGATGCGGAGCTTGAAGCGCTGCCCGTCTTTCCGGCGGCTCACCTGCACCAACCGTTTTCGTCAGTTTTCGTATCCATGTCAAACGAGTCTGCAGAAGATATAGACACGCAAACGCCTCGATCATGCCCATCAACGCACGCACCTTCTCAAGGCGAAACTGCACCGACGCCTTGCGCGAGTGGCTGCGGATGACCACCGAGTCGTAGTCGTTGCCGACGAAGCGGAATATCTCCTGGTCTGTGTCGTCCACGCGCTTGCCGGACTCGAAGAAGAGCAGGATGCGCAGCGGGATGTCCACGAACTCGTCGTCGGGCGACCGCGCCGGCTCGCCGCGTTCGTTGAACTCCACCAGCGTCACCTCAACGTCGAGGGCGTTGGACTTGCCGCCTGTCGCGTCCAAGCAGTCACGAAGCAGAGTCATAGAGTGGAATCGTCAGTCCATGAGTCGCAGACAGCTTCTCGCAAAGCTAAGAGCAGCTCGTCGTCATCGTGATCAGTCACACCCATCACCTTCGTCCTTGTAGAACTCTGACGCCGGCTGCTTCGTCACGACGAGTCTTCGGGACCACACGGCACGCTTGCTCGGTGGCTGCAGCGGCAGCGATGATGGCGGAGATGTCGGCGCGTGCGCGAACGCGTCTGCCTTCATGAATGTCCAGTCGCTGTGGTCCTCGTCGCCATCGTCGTCGCCGTGCGTTGCGTCGTCGAGCAGCAGCGACTGGTGGTGGTTCTGCTGGATCTGCGGCTGCTGCTGGTGCAGAAAGCTGAGCTCATCACCCGAGATGATGCTACTAGCGCTGCTGCTGGCGATGGCGGAGGACGCGCTGGTCTCGTGGCTGCCGAGCAGATGCATCTCCGTCCCAAGCAGAGCACGGAGAGTTGAAGAGTGAACAGGCGGACTCCCTGCCTCGTGCGCGTTTGCGCTTTCGTGTCGGCGCGCTTGGGGTGCTGCGGCTGCACGGCACAATGATGGGCTGTGACGGAACGGGACGCGCAGTCACCTCGCATCACCCTGCCGCCCTCCCGTCGCTGCGCAGCGCACCTGCAGCGCGCATGCAGAGCTCGTCAAAAGCGCCACTGCCACAGCTTCTTCAACGTATCCATCCATTCGTAGGCAACGGTTCGAATCCAAAGTCGGGAACGATATCGTGTGGCCCACACCACAAAAGATATGCGCCAATCAGCGCGGCGTTGCGCCTTTTCGTGAGCCAATGGGAGTGCGCTAAATGCAAATAAATCGGTACTGTAACGGTATCCGTCCATAAACCGGTTTTGAGCACACAGGCGAGCAGCCCGGCTGAGATTTGGCACATTGGCTGTGCGGGACATGGACTCGACTGCCGCGGCGCCGATGATGGTCACGACGCCGGTCGCCCCCGCGCCACCGCCGCCATCGCCATCGCCATCGCCGCAGATATCGGACCTGACGGCGGAGCTGGTGACGACGCCGCGCTCGGAGCGAGGCGTGTCCGCGCGCGACCGCCTCGAGCCCGAGCACGCCATGCAGCGCCAGCGCGCGCAGGACGAGCCCATCCTCGTGGCATGGAAGGTCGAACGGCGCTCCAACCGCCAGGAGCTCATCAGTATCAGCAGCAGCGACGACGACGCGAGCGGATCCGATGGCGCAGATGGCAATAGCGCGTCTGACGGCGCTATTGCTGATGTCAGCGGCTCTAACGGCCATGCGGCAGAGACTGACGAGCATGAGAGTGAACAGGAGGAGGCTGGCGACGATGAAGAGTACGAGTACAAGTACGACGAGCACGACGACCATGGCGACGAAGCGGAACACGCGCAGTACGCCGGTGGAGAGCGTGAAGAGCGAGAGGATCAGGAGGCGCCGAGCGCAACGAGCTCCGCTGACGCGCAGCGTCGCAAGCGCAACAACTCGGTCATCGACGTCGACGAGGGCGTCGAGCACGAGGGAGGCAATCGCGCGAGTGCCCAAGTGGCGAAACCCTTGCAGCAGCGGTCTCAGGTTATTTATCCCATCGACAGTGAAGACGACGACAATTCCGATTGCGACAGTGACGGCGGGTGCGAGATCGTAGAAGCTCGCGCCGGAGCGCGTGGCGACCAGGCGTTTAAGCAGTACTCTGCGGAGATTGCGGACGGCAACACGACGCCCGAGACGACGGACAGCAGCTGCGGCGACATCGACAGTCGCATCAAGAACGAGGCAGAGCAGCAGACGCTGGCTGTCGAGACTGAGCCTTTGAGTGCACCAAGTGCGTTCGCAGCGCAATCGCTAGGAGTCCCGCCGTCATCAGCAGCAGCAGGAGAACCCGCGATGAAGCCCAAGCCGAGTGTCGAGACGCGCGTGATCCCCAGGAAAGCGATTCCGCTGATGCGGCGCAAGAAGCTGGACGAAGAAGACGCGGCGTTCTTGCTCTTCTACGGCATCAGCGAGGCGCCGTCCGCGCGCATCCTCAGTCTCATCATAGGTGCGTCGTCCTGTCACCTATATCGTTCTTGTGCTTGTAAGTGGTGCGGCACTAACACGACAGCGTGCATGGCACTGTACAGAGTACATCGATCGCTGTGCAGGCGAGAGCTCCGCGTTCGTGTCGCGCTACACCAAGTTCCTGCTCTGGTGCAAGATGAACGCGCACGTGAACGCCGGGATCGACGCGGAGCGGCTCGCGCGCTCTGAGTGGATGAAGATCGTCTTCAGCTCGGATGACCCGTCCATGCGACCCGAGATCTACCGGTCGCAGCTGCTGCCGCGACCCGTGCGGATAACCGTGCGGCCGCTCCAGCTCGTGCGCAAGCGAGTCAGCGGCGGCGGGGCAATTGGCTACGCGATCGGTTCGCAGGATCAGTCCAAGGCGGACTCGCGCAAGCACGACGTGCTGTCGCCTGGTAAAGAGAGCAAAGCGCGTGTGAAGGACGAGCAGAGCCGCAGTGGCGCTGCTGCTAACGGCGTCGCGAGTCGAGCCGGGAACACCGGTGTGTACCACCCATCGACAGTGCCAGCGTCGCTGCATGTACCGAAGCATCGGAAGCAGCCGCCGCCGCCGCCATCAGCGAGCAGCAAGAAGCGGAAAGCAGAGAAGATCGCGATCTCGTCGTCGTCCCTGTCCATCCCGGACTCGCCGCTGGCGCAGTCGCCACTCAGTGCCATCCCTTACACGCCACGCAAGCACCGTCGGAGGAACGGAAGCAACACGCTGTACGAAGCTGAGCTACCGGTCCGCAGCCGCGCAAAGAGCAGCGGGCTTCCAAAGTCGTCTGAGATCCTGCGGCCGCTCGCGCCGAACCAGGTGACGGCAGGCTCGAACCGCAGCTTGCCCATTGGTCGCGGCTTTGGGGACGGCTTGTACATCCGGACAGGGCCGTGCATGCCCGTGTGTCCGCTGCAAAGCATGTCGGTCGCGGAGCTCGAGAGCCACATCACATCGGTGCGCAGCGAGGGTCGCATCAAGGGCTTCGAGAAGCTCTCGGACATCATCGCGAAGCTCATGGCGGACTCGCGCAACTACCGCGGCTTGTTCAACTCGCCCGTGGACCCCGTCGCGCTCAACCTGCCGACCTACGCGACGATCGTTACGGTACGTGGCTCACTGCTTGCTGCTGGTTTCGAACAACAGCAGCGCCACTAACAGACACTGCTTGAACCATTTTCCGCAGAGACCGATGGACCTCGGCACTGTCAGGAGGCGGCTCGCGGAAGGCAAGTACATTGAGAAGCAAGACTTTGCGAGCGACGTGCGGCTCGTGTTTGAGAACGCCATGCTCTTCAATGCGCCGGGCCACTCGGTGCACCTGTGCGCGAAGGCGCTGCTGCAGCTCTTCGAGAGCGAGCTCAAGAGTCTCAACCGCCTGCAAAAGCGCAACCACGCGCCGAAGCACGCGTGCAGCGCCTGCTACGGTCACACGTGCGCGCTCTGCGAGCAACAGTGTCTGCCGTTCGTGCAGCCGCATCTGCAGTGCGCGGGCGGCTGCGGCGCGGATATCCGCAAAGGCTCGATCTACTTCATGGCGCGCGACGGCACGCGGGTCTGGTGCAACAAGTGCCGCAGTCGCCTGGCGCGCGAGAAAGCCGTGGCTGCCGGTGGCAAGGACGCAAGTGCGCTCATGATCGGCAGCCAGTCGTTCTCGCAGAGCAGCCAGAGCGTGGGCGACTCGACCGACGAGAACGACGACGCGGTGGTGACCATGCGCTGCGAGACGAGCGTCGAGCCGTGGGTCAAGTGCAGCGAGTGCGACCGGTGGATGCACCAGGTGTGCGGGCTCTTCAACCCCGTGCAAGGCGCGTACGCCGGTGAGCACGAGTTCGTCTGCCCACTGTGCTGTTGGCGACGAAAGTCCGCGGCGCCGCCGGCGTCATCGTCACTGCACAACCTGATGAACTCGGCGTTCAGCAGCAGCGAGGAGACCAAGAGCACGTGTCTGAACATCCCGCCGTGCGAGCTCAGCATCTTTATCCAGAGCTTCTTGCGGCACGAACTCGAGGTGCTCGGCGAAGGCGAGGCGGCCGCGTCGCTCAACGTACGCGTGCTGTCGTTCCCGGGCGAAAAGATGGCGATCCCCGAAGGTGTCGTGCGCGCGTTTGACGAGAACGCGAACGCGCTCGCGCAGGTGCTGCCGGAGCGCGATGTGTCGTCCCAGCGCCTGCCTGCCGAGGTGACGTACCTGTCGCGCGGCATTTATTTATTCCAGAAGCACGACGGCGTCGACGTCTCGCTCTTCACGCTCTACGCGCAGGAGTTTGGCGAGGACTGCGAGCTGCCAGCGAACCGCCGTGCCGTGTACATTGCGTACATCGACAGCATCCGGTACCTCAAGCCCGCAAAGGCGCGCACGTCGGCGTATCACCTGATCATGCTCGCGTACTTTGACTACATCCGGCGCCACGGCTTTGATCGCGTGCACATCTGGTCGTGTCCGCCGCAGAAGCGCATCAGCTACGTGTTCTGGTGCCGTCCGGCGTTCCAGAAGACCCCGAGCGCCGAGCACCTGCGCAACTGGTACAGCGCGCTGCTGGAGAAAGCCAAGCACCGCGACATCGTGCGAGACTGGACGACGCTCTTCGACCGCTACCTGTCGCACACGGACACGGAGATGCCCGTGAAGGGCGAGGACCAGCACTTGATCGCGACGCGCGGCGTGACGTCGCGGTCCGTGGACCCGGCCGACCTCGTGTGGCCTGTGACCGAGTTGCCGCCGATCTTCGACGGCGATTTCGTGCCCACCGAGCTCGACCGCATCCTCGGCACCATCGCGCAGCAGAACGGCAAAAAGCGCCGCTCGAGCGAGCCGGCCAAGAACGCATCAATCGGCAACTCAGGCGGCAAGCGCGCGATGGGCAACGCGATCGCGCGCTTCAAGGACGACCCGGAGGATCCTGGCGCCTCCCAGCAGCAGCAGCAGCCGCCACAGAACGTCGAGTACAAGCTGCGCGAGATCTTCTCCAAGTGCCAGTCCTCGGTCAAGCGCATGAACAAGGATCTGCTCGTCGTGAACCTGGTGCCGGCGGCTAGCAGCGATAGCGCGGCTGCAGTAGCTGCGTGTCGCCCCGATACGACCGTGCCCAAGTGGTGTCGCCGCGTGCCGCGGTTCTTCGGGAGCCGCTTCATGTTCCACCAGCTGTGCGCGTCGTCGGGCTACCAGTTCGACTCGCTGCGGCGTGCCAAGCACTCAACGATGATGATCCTGCACCACTACTTCAACGAGCACGTGACGCAGGTGAACGTGTTCTGCCGCGAGTGCAGCCTGCTCATCACGCACGCCGAGTACTGGTCCTGCCAGCAGTGCGACCGCTTCGCGCTCTGTGACGCGTGCTTCCAGCGCCACGGCCATGCGCACGACCACCTGCTGCAGTATGGTCGGCAGGTCAGCGTCTGGCACACGCCGCAGCAGCCACAGCAGTTGCGGCAGTCACAGGAAGAGCAGCATGTACAGCACGACGCGGGCAGGAGGCTCGACGGCGTTGATGGTGTTGGTGCAGCACCAATGTAGCCATGTCAGGATGATGTTTGTAACACGAAAACAATTGGCATGCAGAGGAGGTTATAACACGAACAACCGATCGATTCTTGAACTGACAGATTCAGCATGAGGATGGCGACGAGCGCGAGGCAGCATGCAAACACGACGGAGGCGGAGCGCAGCCCAGTTGACGAACCGCACCTGTCGCTCGAGGATGTGGCGCGCGACGGCTCCCGCCGCAAGTTCTTTCTGAGCGCGTTCGGGGACGAGAAGGACGCGCTGGAGCTCTGCTTCGCGTTCCTGGGACACGTGCGCAAGTACAAGACGCTCGTCGGCCGTAAGGAGCTGCTGCAGAACATTGTGCGTAGCCTGCATCAGCCGTGTGTATGTGCTTCAGATGGATGAGTGCTGCTTACCACTGCTTCTGTGTGCGTGCGGCTGTGTTGTGCCTTTCCCGCAGGCAAAAGAGCTCGTCGCGATGTATCTAAGCGACCCGGCGCAGCAGCTGCGAAGCGTGTACTTGGCGGCGCCAGACATGCAGCGGCTCGTGGATCGCGTCACCGACGCAGTGGCGCACGACCGCAGTCCGCTCGACCTCTTCGCGGGCCTCGAGGAGCACGTGAAGAAGCGGCTGTCGGACGACAAGTTCCCGCAGTTCCTGAAGAGCGAGCAGTACACGATGCTCTGCGAGGCGATCCGCGAGAAGCGCGAGCTGCCGCTGGGCGAGATCCTTGTGGACCAGCGGCGCACGCGATACTTGGAGACGTTTCTGCAGCGCGCCCAGCCGCAGTGCGTGGGCAACCTGCGCTTCTGGGTGGACGTGCAGACGCTCTTCCTGCCGCTCATCCAGACCAACATGTTCTCCGTCGCGCTCTTCGAAGAGATCCAGGCGACGCTCCGGAAGCTTTACAACACGTACCTGACCGAGTCGTCGCCCAGCGCAGCGACGCGGGTGTCGGATGAGATCCGCAAGGACACGCTCAAGAAGATCATGACGCTCCAGGGCGAGCCGTTCTCGCCGCCGCGGTATGCGAGTCTCTTCCGGCGCGCGCAGGAGCGAGTCTGGGAGTGGCTCCAGACAGACGTGTACCACAAGTTCAGGCGCTCGCAGCTCTATGTGATGCTAGTGGTGGAGATTGAGAACCTCGAGTCCGACCACCAACTGCGGCGACTGAGTGAGCAAGTGCACCAGCAGCAGCAGCAGCAGCATGGACACGCGGGTGGTGGTGCTGGTGGTGGGAAGAAGAGCGACCTCAAGTCCAGTGCGATCGTCATTCCTATAGAGTTGGGGCACGGGAGGCACACGACACCAAAGCAGCCGCACTCGTTGGGCTCACCTGCACGCGATAACACAAGCGAGTTCAAGCGCACGCTGCAGCTGGGAGAGCTTCGGGAAGTGCACGGACTCGAGAGCATCTGCTTCTACTCGGTTGCAGATGAATCCTCGAGCGAGCCAACAACAACAGCAGCAGCAGCAGCAGCAGCAGCAGGACCGGCCCAGACGATTGGCAGTCGATACACGATCAGCAACGATCTCTTTTGCGGCAGCAGTGCAGCCTCGTCTGTCGATCACCTGGTGCGTTCTTCTTCGCCTGAGCATGTCGTGCACCGATGCGTGTCTGCGCGTGAGCAGGAGACTAATGCGTTGTCGGTCTGCTGCGACTGGCGAGCAGGCGTACTGCTGGAACAAGCAGACTATTCGAGCATTCCCCGCAGTCTTGTCACCCTCCCATCGATCGCAGCACGCAGGTACACACCTTTTCTCACACGATCGCGCAGAAGTCGTGTCTGACGGCTTGTTTCTTCTCTTGCTGTTTCTGTTTGTGTTTCACTGCAGCCCCGAAGCCGAGTGTTCATGACTTTCTGATTCCAAGCGCAGCAAGCGATGGCGATGGCGATGAGGAGCTCCATGGCGTGTGTCTGACCAAGTGGCACGTTGCAGAAGCGTCACCATCGCCATCGCAGGACGCCGATTTCTCGTCGCGCGATGCCAACGGCAGCACGAACTTCTCTTTCGAGATTTCGGCTCAGGACGACATGATCCATTGCCTGCCGAGCTTCGTCAGTGTGACGTCAGCACGGCCGATCCACAAGAAAGCGCGGCTCTTGATTCAGCAGCTGGCCTGGCAAGATCCGGTGAGCCAGCTCGTGATCCGCATTGCTGATTCCTGTCGATTTAGTCTGACGCTTTCGTTTCTGTGATCCGACACGACGTAAACAGGAGACGCTTACGCTGGAGAACCTGCGAGAGCTGCTGGCGTCTCTGCCCATTGTGTCGTCGCCGTTGGAAACACGACTGAACGCGAGGTACCGCGACTTTTACCTCTGCAACGAGCTCAGCAACGACGAATTCCCGCTTCACTGGATCTTCAAAGAGCTCGGCACGCAGGTGCGTCGGACGGCAACCAATTGCGATGAACCACACATATGCTGACGCGTTGAATGGTTGGCTGGGCTCCAGACAATCACGAGCGTCATAGCGTTGCTGCTTGTGGGCAAGTCTGCCATCCTGGTCTCCGATCGTCCATCGGCGCTCGTGCTTGTCGGGAAAGCGCTGAAGGAGCTGCTTCGACCATTCCAATGGACTGTAAGTGATGTGCATCCTTCTGCAGCAACGAGAGGTGTCGAGCTCACTCGCTCACCTACCACCACTCTTGTGTCACCAGCACTTTTTCCAGCCGTTTTGCCCCATCGCCACGGCAAACCAGTTGTCAAACGAGGGCTTTTTCGCTGCGAAGCGTGGCTCCGCTCCTTTCATCATCGGTTTTGAGGGCGCGCTCGCGTGCCAGAAGCAGAAGGAGAAAAATGCCGACCAGCGCCATCGAATCAGTTGAGTCCTCCCGTGGTGCGCCTGTCGTTCCACCTACTGCTGCTTCTCACGCGCTCGATGCTTTGATCTGGTGATCTGCAGGGAACAGCATTTACAACGTCCACAAAGTCTCGCTGCAGCTCGCGTTCCCGTCGCTGAACGCTGCGAACTCGGAAGTGAACCTTGGTCCGACGTCGTATGCAAAGGACATTCTCCAGTCCCACGCGGTGGTGCTCGACATCGACAACGACGACTTGTACCTGCCTGGCAAAATGGAGGTTCCCGAGTTTCCGCGTGAGTGCGGTTGTCGCTCTTGCTGCTGGTATCGATGTCTTGTTACTGCTCTGAAGTGGGTCGTCTCAAAATCTCTCTTTCGTCTGCTGTCGATGTGTAGAAACACTTGTCCGAAGTCTGGAGGGCAATGCGAAAGCAGTGCTCGCTCGGCAGCAGACCACAAACGCAGACACGCACCTCTTTCTGCCGCAGGCGCACTCGTCTTTCGGTGACGAGATGGGGGAAACTCGAGCCGTGGCAACGCATCCAGACCCATCTGCCGCAGCGACCACTGTTGCTGTCGATGCGAGGCTGGATCACGGCGCTCGCTTGGCGTTTCTGAGCTTTCTGGAGGCGCTCTTCGGCGATGTGGTTTACCACTTTTGCTCCTTCGGACAGGAGTTCGTGGCAGACGAGGTGCTCTCCGCCGCGCCGACGTACAAAGGAGACAAGTACCTGGTATTTGAAGTCGACTCGTTTCTGGACGCGCACATCGAGTTGGGCTGCCGCGAGTTCTTCCGACAGTGTTTCCAGACAGCGGTGCGTTGTTCCGGATGTGCTTCATTAGCTGTTATTGCATGGACTGTCTTGTTAAGCATGAGGCATCTCACTCACCGCTTACATGAACTGCGCCTACTGCTCTTCCTTGTAGCTCTTCCGCAACTTCCTGCTGCGTCAGCACGCGCAATTCGCAATCGCTGAGCAGCAACTGATCCAAACTCCGAGGGACTGATCTCGCACTGAAGGTCGAGCGGTGGTGCATGAGTGGCAGCAGACCCACCGAGCAGCTCATCGTGGTATTGCTCATAACAATCCAGCTCATCGCTCTCCGCTCCCGCGCTCTCGTGCAGTTACTGGCGCTGTTCGTGCTGCGTGAGCTCCTCGAGGCTGATGAATCGGAGCTTCTTCGTGATCACCGGCAGCGCTGTCCTCAACACGCCGACTGTCCATACGCGGTCGTGCACAATGATGATCGACCCGTTGCCCGTGAACGTGCGCAGATACAGCGAGTTGATGATCTCGGACTTGATCTGCGCATCGTGCGGGTACACGCTGCCGAGGCAAATGCGGTATCCGTGCGACTGGATGATCTCGCGCATGCTCGACGTGAACCATCCCGATGCTGGACGCAGCCACCGCATCGGCGCTCCAGAGTTGTTGCGCTTCGCGTCGTCACCGCCCAGCAGTCTCGTCGTTTCCGCTTCTTCGGCTTGTTTTGTGGCGCTCGTGACTTCGTGTAAGGACGCTTCGACAGCAGCAGCCACTGTTTCGCAGGCGAGCGACGCATCGCTCTGGTACTCTCGGATCGCGAGGTCGCACTCCTTGAGCTTTTGCTCGAACACGTGCAGCTCGTCGAGCACGCTCGCGCGGTCCACCGTGAGGTGGTTGCCCAGTGTGTGTCCTTCGCGCACGATGCGCGCCATGGTCTCCTCGTTGCCGGCGATATGGCTGCTGATGATAAAGAACGTCGCCTTCACGTTGTGCTCCTTAAGGATGTCGAGCAGCAGCGGCGTGCTCGCCGACGGCGCGTCGTCGATGGTGAGCGAGCACACGTTCGAGGACGTCGAGACGCACCAGAGCACCGACGGGTGCGAGCCCCACACCATGAGGCGCATGAACCACCGCGGCTGCACGTACACGAGGAAGAGGAAGAGCAGGAGCGCGGCAGCGACCGCCATCGTCCCGATCTGCAGCGCGCTGTTCACCGCCGCGGGCAGCGGGAGCGCACTCGTCGTCGTCTGCGGGTCCACTGCTGCCGCCATGACGCTGGAGATGGAGTCGAGAGCGGCTGTCGCCGCAAGCGCTGCGGTAGTGAGCGGCGTGACCTGCATGCTGCAGCTTTTTCTGCTACTTGCTGCTTGCTTCTTGGAGATGAAAATGCGGAATGCGGAATGCGGAATCCAGCATTGGCAACATCTCTCAAATATGCTGAGAGTTGAACCTCGTTTTTGTGGCACTCTGATAAGCACCTGGTAATATCCACGACGCAAAGGAATCAGTTCTACCTGGCTGTTGTGGCAGCGATTCTGCGAGTGACATTTGTGAGGCAGGCGACTCACTGGACTTTTGAAGCCAAAAGCGCTGTCCACAAAAATTGTGTGCGAATCAAAGCCGCACTTGACTACCAGGTACGTCAGCGCAAATCTCCCCCTTTGTTCTCCTCATGGGTGCAACATGGCTTGGAAAACGACCTGGAAACGACGGACAAGACATGGGTGGACGAATCGATGGATGGATGCACTGCTGCTGCATGGCACGCAACGACAGAGCGCGAGGATGATGAAGACACACACGCCTGCGGGCTCGCACCCGAGTCGAGCGCTGTATTCATTTATTGCTTTCTCTCTCGATCGCATCGCATGCATCACGAAAGGAGAAAAGAGAATCTACTACCATCAATCAAAGAAAAAAAGCAGCACGGGCCGACTGCCCCAGCGTGCGAGACGACCAAGCGACAGGCGGACGAGCGAGCGCGTCGTGGCGTCTACAAGAACTTGGACACGCCGTCCTCAATGGACTCCTTGGCGAGCTCCGAGGCGTCGGTGGCGGTGAGGTGGATGCCCACACCCATCAGCACGCGCTTGATCGACTCCTTCGACGACGCGTACAGCATCTTGCTCTTGATGCGGGCGGTGTCCGGCGACCTGCACACACATGTCCACGATGCGCAACGCGACTGTCAGCTACCTCTGCTCATCTCAACAACACAGTCACGCAGACAGCCAGGCAGACTAGCGAATCAATCGTACCAGGACAGGAAGACGAGCTTCGAGGTTGGACGACCGTCCTTCGTGGTCACGTCCAGGTCGATCAGACCGTATCGGCACTCGTTCGTGACGAGCGAGAGCTTGGCGGCAAAGTCCTCGTACGTCTCGCTCTGCGCACCCACGGCGTCGATCACGATCTCCGTGTCGTCCACGATCTTGTAAATGAAGTAGCGGTAGTTGTGCGGCTCGCGCTTCAATTTGAAGTCGTTGAACTGGGTGATGACATCATCGTGGACACCAACGCCGGACGACTGCATGTACACACACATTCACTCGCCATCGTCAGCAGTAGAACGAGAGAGAGAGAGAGAGCATGGCGCGCACAGAGAGCGAGAGAGAAAGCGCCACGCACCATATTTGTTCTGTGGGGGGAAGGAGGGGGGAAGGGGGGAAGAAGCACGTGGAGACCTTGGCAAAAACGCAACTGAATCAGGGACGGCCAGTCCCGCAGCAAACCCAGTCGCCGCCGCCAACTCTCCGCCCCGCCCGCTTCACTTGCGCTCAGTATGCTGCCTCGAGGTGCCGTCTCTCGCTTTCTCTCTTCTCTTGCTTCCACTATGCTTCCACTATGCCACCTGCTTGCTGTTCCTCGCAACGCTGCTGGGTTACGAAGGGTACGCAGCGTAACGTCAACGAGAAGCGTACCCCAGGCGTTTCTTTGTGCCGTCTTGGACGATGCAGCGCGTCAAGCATCATTGGCGCACTCATGCCTCCTCGCGCGCTCCATGCGGGGACGACTGCACGCTGCACAACGACCGAACAACCTCTTCGTGATCGAGCGATTATGCGAAGTGAGAGACAGGAGTCGATCCTAGCGGACAAGCAGGTCCAGTCGAGCAGCATAGAGCGAGCAAATGAGATCCGGACGGCGACGACTTTCTCTCGCAGCAGGAACCGCATGTGCGCGCGATTGCTCGCTGGCTTTCCGCTGCAACGCGACCACACATCGCCCCTCCTCGTTCAAAGTGGAACCCGTCACTGCGGACAACATCGAGCACGAGACTGGTAGGTGCAATGCATGTGTGTATGAATGGCGACGAGTGGATGGATGTGCTAGGCTTTCCACTGCACAGCTTGGAGCGCGATCTTGGCGCACTTGGCGATGAGCGGGTCCGTGTCCGCCATGAGCGTGCGCAAGTGGTACTCGGTCGACGAGATGTCGAGCATGTGGCGCGCCGGAGGGTACGCCGCCATGACCGTCAGTAGCTTCACGGTGTTCAGTTGCACGAGGAACTTAGGCGACTGCAGCAGCTGGTTGGCGTTCTGCAATCCTTCGAACGCGACGATCGCGCGCTTCGCGTCGTCCAAGATTGCGATGCACATGAGGGCGCCGGCACTCGCCGCAGCGACTTGCCACTTGGCATCCGTGAGCAAGTTGCAGAGCTTCTTCACGACGCCTCTGTCCACGCACGCCTTCTTCGCTTTCTCCACATACCCCATCGCAGCGATCGCGTCACAGGCTGCGACTCGGATCTCCATCCGTGCCTCGAACAAGCGCTTGGCACACTGCTCGACCGCGTCCATCTCCAGCGCGCGGTACACGGTCGCCTCCATGCCGTCGTTCAGAATGTGCTTGAGCAATTGCAGCGCGCGCAGCTCGAGGTCTTCACTGAGGTTGCGCTTGAGGTGCTCGAGCACAGCCGGCAAGTAGCCCGCGTTCGAGAGCAGCTGCGCGCCGAGAAACGATCTGGAGACGCTCAGCAGCGCATCGTAGAGGTTGCAGCACGTGCGCCTGCTCGCTGCCGGCGCAAACGCTTTAAGAACGTGCGCGGCGATCTCGCTCTTCATGATCTCTGCTCTGCCGCACGTCGACTCGGCGATCACGCTCAGCACTTTCGCCGACAGCTCCTGGATGTCCTTGCTCTCGTCCAAGATGCCGTGCTCGATGAGCTCCAGCGCGCCGTACTTCATGCACATCACGAGTTGCTGCGGCTGTCGGAACACTTCCGCGAGCGCGACGAGCACACGCTTCCTGAGCACCTCGTCACCGTCTTCGAGCGAGTGCATCAGGTGCGGCCAGTTCTCGACGCCGAACGCTTCCGTGACGCGCTCGTACGGCACGTCGCCCACGTTCTCCTTCGTGGATACGAGCGTCAGGTGCTGCGCCGCCGAGCGCTTGTACAAGAACGCGCCTTGCGCGCGAAGGTGCTTGATGCCCGACCCGCTTGATGGAGGAGGCGCCATCTTCTCGGCGCAAGCGAGTCGCGAAATGGCGCCACAAAGGCGTAACGACGCGAGAGGTATACGGATCCGGTATACACGCTCTTCCATCAGTCCATCGGCAGACTCGCATGCGGCGCATTGTCCTGTGCGCTCCGGCAGCGTATGAGCGGCGGCACTCTCTTGCTCGGCGTGGGCGGCGGGTTGCCTGCGGCGGCCGAGGCGCTCGTGTGCAGCCTCGCGCTCGAGCCCAGCGACGATGGCGGCGGCGCGGCTAGGGACACGGCAGCGGCCGTGAACGGCGCGCGGTTTTTCACAAACATATCGGGCGGCACGAACGCAACAGCGACGGGTGCCACCTGCTGCTTGATGCTCTTGTTCTTGCTGCTTCGACTAGCGTCCGCTTCGCCTGCACTCGACGACTCGCGAAGTGCCCAGAAGTCCGGGATCAGCGGCTCGATCGTGTGCGTGTCAATGTGGCTCGCGACGAGGTTGAGTTCGACTGAGTGCCCTCGCGACTGGGGCGTGTGCAGCGTGTGGCGGAGCGCCGGCAGCTGGCTCGGCGCGACCCAGTGCGCCTTGGAGAGTTGCGGCGGCGGCAGTTGGCAGCCCGCATTTGAGTCTCGGCTGAGGAAGCTGCGGTCGCTCTGCCACGTGCCGCCCACGGCGCTCGCGTTCGGGCGGTCGTCTCGATCCATGAGCTCGTACAAGATCGACGAGATTCTGCCTTCGCGCGGATCGTCTGCGCGCGCGAACTCGGCGAGCTTTGAGAGCAGGTCAACGCACATGGTCTCGAAGAGCGGGTCCTCCGCGCTCGCGGCGTCGTCGAGGAGCTCCAGCACGGACGAGATGATCCCAACCGAGCCCAAGACACTCGAGATGCCCGGCTTCTGGCTGATGAGACAGAAAATCGCGACGCAGTTCTTCTTCACATACATCGACGCGCACTGCTGCATGAGCAGCGCCAGCGGACCGATCGCGCCGCCGTCGACGAGGACTTGCGTGTTGCCTGGCGCGATCGCCAGCTTGCGGAGCACCGCCGAGCAGAGCGCGCGGTTCGCGATCGCCGCGTGGCTGCACAGCCAGAGCACGAGCGGCAACACATTCATGGACAGGAGGAAGTTCGAGTTGCTCTTGCCGAGGAAGAGGTTGCACGCGCAGATGCCGATGTCTTCTCGGCACTGGCTGTCGTCCACGTCGTAGAGGTCGCGCAGCATCGCCATGGACGTCTCGGTCATAAGGCTCGCGTGGCAGGCGCTCTCGCACGAGAGGTTGCGCAGGATGCCGGCGCTTAGTCTCGCGATCTCCATCGCGTACGCGTGGTTGTGCACGGTCATCGCGACGCACGGCAGGATCTCTGTGTCTGCGATGGCAGCGAGCACCTCGTCGTCGCACGAGATGTTGTAGATGCAGCGCACGAGGTTCGTCTGCGAGTCCTTGGACGTCTGGATGAAGAGACTGGGCAGCGCCGCGAACGCGTTCGCGTGCACGAGCGCGCGGCGCGTCTGCGTCTGCGACGACATGCGCAGCAGCAGCATGCAGCAGCACGTGGAGCAGTCGTCGCGCTCGCCCTTCATGATCTCCACCACGGCGCGAACTGTCGGCGGCTTGGCGAACTCGGACTCGGCGGACTCGGTCGAGGTCTGGAAGAGCAGCACCAGGATGTGTGCCAACAGCGCCTTGATCTCGATGTCATGGATTTCTTCGTCGATCAGATGCACGAGGTGCGGCAGCACGCCGGCGTTGATGAGCAGCGCCGCGCTCGACGGGTCGCAGAGAAGGTTCGAGACGCCTTTGAGCAGCTTCACTTTCGTCGCCAGCGGCGCGGCCGAGTGCAGGATCTGGAAGATCTGCATCAGCATCGAGATCTTCATCATGCCTTTGCGGGTCAGCGGGTAGAACGCGAGCGCGCAGAACGCGTCCGCGACGATGTCGAAATCCTTCGGCTCCATGCCGTCGACAAAGAGTCCGAAGGCCCACAGCAGCCCGTCTTGGCACATCTGCGCGACGTTGGTCTCGTGTCGCAGCAGGTTCATGACCGACTTCATGCAGATGCGCCGCGTCTCGGGATCGTTCGACTTCACACACGAGACAACCAGCAGCGCGCGCAACGCGCCGAACTTGACGAGCGCGTCGATGTTCTCTTCTGAAGTCGAGATGTTGCAGAGCGTCATGGCGCAGGCGCGGCGCACGGCTTCCTCGGGGGCGGCGGCCAGGTACGTCAGCGACTTGATGATGCCGCCGTGGATGAGTGTGGAGCACACGCTCGCATTCCGCGACAGGTACGAGTACGCGTGCACACAGAGCCGCAGCGTCTGTGCGTCGTCTTCGCTGACGAGGATCGCGAGCGACGCGATGAGACCGCTCTTGATCATCGGCACGCGGCACTCGTCGAGCATCGCGAACCGCGCGAAGCAGGCGGCACAACCGGCGCGGATCGTAGCGCCGCCGCTCGCGCAGATCTCCGTCAGCACGGGGAACATCGCGACAGCGAGGCTCACGAGCTCCGCTTGCGACAGCTTGCGGCCGTCGAAAATGATGCACACGATCTCGAGGCAGAGAGACTTGGTGTCGTCCTCACAGAACCGCGCAAAGCGCTCGAGCACTCCCAGCGTGTTACAGCTCGAGAGCACCAGGTGGACGTCGTACTCCTGGCACAAGTTGAAGTACACGCCGCACAAGAGCGACAGCACGCGCTCTTCGCGAGACCCGCTTGCAAGCTGCGCCAGCCGCGCTGCAGCCAGCCGCGAGACGTCCACTTTGTTGTACCGGAACGAGAGGTTGTACAGCAGCAGCACTTGCAGGTACAGCTCGGAGCTCTTCGCGTCGAACCCTTCGTACTCGACGTGGCGGTAAGTGAGCTCTAGGTGCTGCGGTTCGTCCAGCAAGTGCTCCAAGCTCTGGCTGCTATTCAAGCGCGCTCTGAAGTCTGCGAAGAGCGCTCCTGACGCCGCGTCACGACTGATCACGCCGCTGCTCTCCTCCTCATCGCTCCACGACAGGATGCACGTCAGCGAGAAGAGCACGTAGCACGACATGTTCGTCCGCTTGCTCTCAGCGCTGTGCTCGAACGCGAGCAGGAAGCGGAAGAACGACTCGCTCACAGTATGGATGTTGTTCGGATCCGACAGGATGATCGCGATCAGCTCGTAGATGAGGATCTGGAGCTCGGTCGATGACGGCGCCACTCGCTTGCTCAACTCATCGAGCGCGTCCAGCGTCTTCGCGCTCCCCATGAGCTCTCGCGCCACGGGCTCGCACGACAGATTGATCAGCGTCAGCAGCGCGCACTTGATGTGTTCGTCGTCGCTCAGAAACCGGAGCTCTTTGACGAGCACGCGGACGCAGTCGGAGCGGATTATTGCGCGACGGCACGCGGCGTTGTCCGAGAGGTGCCAGAACGACACGAGCGCGTTCAGACGCACGCTTGGTGCGTTCGCGTTCGAGATGTACGCGCGCAGCATGTTGGTGGTCTCCGACGACTCCACGAGCTTGAGCTGGTTCATCTTCGTGTACGACAAGTTGTAGATTGCGCGGCTGAGGGTCTCGCGGTCGCCGCGCGAGTCCTTCCCGAACTCCACGAGCGCGTGGATCACGTCCTCGACTCTCGGGTACGAGAAGTTCGGGCACGACAGGTTGAAGATCGCAAACGCGGCCATTTCGTCCGCCAGCTCCGAGACTTTGCGGCTCTTGACGATGCTCTCGAGCGCTTTCTCTTTCACGAACGTGCTCTCAAACGTGTCTTCGATCGTCAGGTTCGCGAGCGTCGCCAGCGAGTGGTTGAGGATGCGCTTCTCGTGGGCGATGTTCGCGACGAGGTTGACGAGGATTGCGAGCGCATTGTGGCTCAGAATCGCCTGCCGACCTGCAGCTTCGCAGGAGAGGTGACACATCGTTGAGACGCAGCTCGCGAGCGTCGAGAGATCTTTCGTGCGACAGAGCGTGAGGATGTTCGGGACCACGTTGTCGTGCAGCAGGTTGGCGTGCAGGGCAGGGTTCGCCGCCATGGCCTCGACCGCGAGGATGTACTGGCGCTTCTTCCCGACCTTGCTCGCCTTCTCGCCGCTTTTCAGCTCGCTCTCCGGCTGGGACATCGGTGTGAGCTTGACCTGCAGCTTGTAGTTCGCGCCAGCTTTCTGACGGATCGCGGCTGCCTTGCGCGTCGGCGGGAGCCGCGACATGTAGAGCGTGGCATCCGCGTAGAGCCCTCGCTGCGCGAACACATCGCCCTTGTACTGGAAGTTGAGCTTGTGCTCGAACGCTGGCGACGGCAGCGCCGACTGCTGCTGCTCCGCGTCCGAGATGAAGTAGTGCTGCTGATCGCGCTGGGTCTTCTGGGGCGCGAGCGACCGGTTCGCGGGACTGAGGTCGAGCTTATCGCTGGCGCGCATGACGCTGTCGGAGGGCTTGCGCCTGGTGTCTGCCATTTCCTTCTTGGGTCTGTCAGCTTGTGTCAGTCTTCGCTCACTCGTGTGACTTGCCACCGCGCAGCCTCAAAAATAGCTGCATGCCTATAAAAACAGCACCAGGGGTGATCGCACGACTCGTATTGACGCGCATCAGCGTGCACCAGCAGCCACCCACGTCACACGCAACTCACACAGCAACATGAACCAATGCAGAAGCTGGCATTATCAAATATAAACATGCAATGGATACCGTACCGAGCGGCGTTGGTTCTAGTCAAAGAGCACGTCGCCGAGGATCATGCCGCCGAGCAAGCCGCCGCCGACCCCCATCGCCATTTCGGCTCCACCGCCGCTGCCACGACGTCGGTGGTGGCCCTGGTGACCGTGGTGGTGACCGGGTGCCATGCCGTACACCACAGCTGGCGGAGGCGCGCCGTAGATCACGGGAGGCGCCATGACGAGTGGCGGAGGCGGGTAGCCGTAGGTTGGCGGTGGCGGGTGCTGCGGGTACGCCTGGTGAGGAGGGTATTGCTGCGGAGGAGGGTACTGCTGCGGAGGGTACTGCTGCTGCGGAGGGTACTGCTGCTGCGGAGGGTACTGCTGCTGTGGAGGGTATTGTTGCTGTGGCGGGTACTGCGGGTGCTGCGCGTACTGCTGCTGCGCGTACTGCTGCGGTGGGTATGGGTTCACTCCGCCTGATACACAACAGGAAAGAAAAGAGCGGGTGTTAGCTACTTTGCGAGCAGAACCCATCCACAGAACACGACTTCCCCATGAAAGAATGCGCACCTTGAGGAGCAGCGTACGCCGCTTGCGGGACTGGATACGCGTGCGCCTGCGCGTATGCCACTGGTGCAGCGGAGCCCTTGCCGGCCTTCATACCCTGCGCACCCTGTGCTCCCGCGCCGACGAACTGGATGCGCAGGTTGATCTCACCGGCGCGCTTGCTGCCGTTGTTGAGCGTGTACCACTCGTCCACGACGTTGCCGTGCACAAACATGTTGACCGGGAGGCGGCATTCGCCAATCAAGGTGCTGCATCCAGAAAAAAGAACACACATACAGTCAGTCGCCTGCACTTCGCCACCGCGACACGAGCGAAACGCTGTCAGCCACACTCGCTCGCTCGCGCACGCACCTCGCCGTGAAGTTCTTGTCCTTGACTTCGATGCGCAGCTGGTCGAGCTGTGGGTCGTACGTGTCGAACGTGAAGCGTTCGTTCCACACCGGCGACTTGTCTGTACAGCACACACACACACACACACACACACACGAAGAGAGGGCGACGGATGTGAGCACCTTCTCCGTCGTATCCCATATCAGGAACAAAGGCAACGCACCGCCGTTGTCGTGCACGCGGGTCTTGAAGGTGCGGGTGCCCACCGTGACCTTGCAGTACGGGTCCTGCTTGCCGAACGTTTGCTTGTCCAGCAGGTTGCGCGCGCACACGGCTCGCACGTGGAGCTCCGGCATGTCTGCTGCTGCTTCTCGTTCTCTTGTCTTCTGCGCGGCTGGTTCGAGTGTGGTCAGATGCGCACGCTCCTCCTTCGTCTTCGCTCCTCGTCGCTTTTCTCTCGGGGTGCGTAGCGGAACAGAGAGTCAAGCTTTGCTTTTATGAAGCCTGACTGTGTGACAGCTGAAACCTGTGCTACTGCATGCTATCGAGAATCTGAAACAATCGAGCTTGACGCCATATCAGATGAAAGAGGGAGAACAAGCAGCGATTTGAAAATGTGCTATCTGTTTGCGGAGGAGATAATAGTATGCGGTATGCACCTGGAAAATGTGCGCCACTGTTCCGCTCCGGCTGTCTAAACTTTTTCTTTCAGTATCCAGCTGCTTTTCACCGATGCAGAAAAGAGGGTTGTTGGACATACTTTATCATAATTAGTCATCATCTCTTAGTAAATATTGTGGTGACCCATAAACCCACAGCCATAAAGAAGGCGAATTCATATTGTGTATAGTATGCCGAATGCCTCCATTTATGCCACAAGTCCTCAGCAGCGCTCGCAGTCGAATCAATCGCCACACTTTCGATGCCGCGATGCGATTCGCTGCTGGCGCTGGTGCTTGGATTTGCGCTGCTCGTCCAGGACAAAGCTCGAAAACAGGCGACCCGAGAACGAGAAACAGCAGAGATGGTGGTCGTTGTGCGTCCGAACGCGGACGAGGTCGGCGCGTCGGTCGGCGAGCTCGTACTGCGCGTCAGCCAGGAGGCCATCGCGGCCCACGGCCGCTTCACGCTCGCGCTCTCTGGCGGCTCGCTGCCAAAGGTGCGAATGGACAGCGAATAGCATCCTCCTGCATGCACGCGTGCGATGTGCGCGCACTCCACAACAACTCACACTTGCGCGTGACTGCCGCTTGCAGATCCTGAACAAGGGCCTCGCGGCGATCCAGGGCGACGTGGACTACTCCAAGTGGCACGTGTTCTTCGCGGACGAGCGCTGCGTGCCGCTCGACAGCGACGACAGCAACTACAAGGCGTGCAAGGAGGCGCTCTTCGACCATGTACGCTTGCTTCTCGTTTATCGCAGCTGCGTTAATGTGTGCACTGTTTTCTTTCGTGGCGCGCTTGCTTTTGTGTGTCGTATATGCGCCGAATAGTGATGCTCATGCTGCGCTTCTTGTGTGTGCGGTCGCAGATCGCTGTCCCAGCCGCCCAGATCTACACGATCGACGCGACGCTGAGCCCTGAAGCCGCGGCGGTGGACTACACGGCCAAGCTCGCCCAGGTCTGGGGCAACGAGGTACGCAGTCGCTATTGACATCTAGCGATGCACGCGCGTAAGATGGTGCGGAGAGACACTCACCTCCGCTTGCTGCGATTGCGCGTTCCGCGACGATCAGCTGCCGCGCTTCGACTTGATCCTCCTCGGCATGGGCCCGGACGGCCACACGTGCTCGCTCTTCCCCGGCCATAAGCTGCTGAAGGAGGACAAGCTCTTCGTAGCGTCCATCGAGGACTCGCCGAAGCCCCCGCCGCAGCGCATCACGCTCACGTACCCAGTCGTGAACAACGCCGACCATGTACGTTGTTGTCTGACTGTTGTGTGTGTGGATGTGCGAGGGGGATTCACGCATGGTGATTTTCCTTTGCGATGTTGTGTGCCTTCAGGTCGCGTTTGTCGCGACTGGCGCTGGCAAGGCCGAGCTCATGCCGCACATGATCGGCCGCGAGCAGCGCGACCCGCCGCTCCCTGCCGCCGAAGTCAAGCCGACCCACGGCGTGGTGTACTGGTACATCGACCAGGACGCCGCCGCGAAGCTGTAGAGTGCAAGTGTGCGGCGCGAGTCGCAGCAAAAGCGCATCGTTGCGTGCAAGAGAGGCGCCGAGCTGCAGCATAACGGTCGCGATGCGATTGCTGCTGGATCGTCGTCCTGTCCATGCTGCTTTCAATTTGACATGACACTCATCAGCTGACAAAATGGAGAGAGTGATGGTACTTCGTCGACGTGGATCTTTCAGACGCGCTGATTCGGTGAAATGGACACCTTTTATCTCGCTTCGTCCCTCTCTACTGGCTGAAATGTTTTTGCGCTCTCGGATTGGCTGGAAATCGGAGCGTTATGTGCGGCGGAGAAGATTTCGAGCGTGACTCGCGAGCACATTCCCCAAGCTTCCAGCAGCAGCAGCAGCGTCCGAGAGAAGAAGAAGCCATGCCTGCCGCCGCCAGCTCCAACGACCAAAAGAAGACCGTGCTCGTCGCGGTCGCGTGCGTCGCCGCGCTCGCCGGTCTCGGCGTGTGGGCGCGCAGCCAGCAGCGCAAGAAGCTCGTGGCGCAGCGCAAGCGGCTCACGAACCTGCGCTTCGACCTGAGCGTCGAGGAGATCGAGGAGGAGACCGCGAGCATCATCGCCAAGATGCAGCAGGTCGACGACGAGATCGCGGCGCTCGCGCCGTCCGCGGTCGCGTTCGAGAACAGCGCGCAGAAGCTCATCGACCTTGATTTTGAGATGCTCAGCCGCATGACGAATGTCACGTTCTTGGGCCACGTGTCGGCGGTCAAGGAGATCCGCGACGCGTGCAACAAGGCGGACGAAGCGATCACCGACTTCTCTGTCAAGCGTGGCATGCGCGAGGACGTCTACAAGTCGCTCCACAAGCTCGCGTCGAGCCCAGCGTTCAAGGTGCGATGTGTCATTTGTTGGGATGTGAAGTCGTTCTGCTGTTGGTTGCTGACTGCCTACTTGGCTTGCGCTCGTTGCTCTTTATGCATCGCAGAAGCTGTCGCCAGTGAAGCAGCGCTACGTGAGCAAGGTCGTGCAGGACTTTGAGCGCAACGGGCTGAAGCTGGCGGAAGCCAAGCAGCAGGAGGTGCAGGCGTGGAAGCAGAAGCTCTCGAAGCTCGCGCTCCAGTACCAGATGAACCTGACGGAAGAGACGACGGAGGTGAGCTTCTCGCTCGACGAGCTCAAGGGCTTGAGCGAAGACTTCATCGGCGGGCTCGAGAAGGGCGGCGACGGCAAGTTCAAGATCGCGCTGTCGTACCCGACGGTCTTCCCAATCCTCAACACGTGCACCGTGCCGCTCACGCGCAAGACGGTCGAAGTGGCGTTCAACCGCCGCTGCATCGACAAGAACGTGGCGATCTTGGAGGAAATGCTCGAGCTGCGCCACAACATCGCGATCACGCTCGGCTACGAGAACCACGCGTCGTACGTGCTCGAGCAACGGTACGCTGAGCGATTGCATTTGCTTTGGGGAGAGATAGTGGCGGTGCTGTCCATTTTGCTTTGCTGGCATGAGTCACTGACACACGATTTGTCATGGACACACACATGCATGAACACGCAGGATGGCGAAGAGCCCCGAGAGCGTGAAGAAGTTCCTCTCGGATCTGGACAACAAGCTCACGCCGCTCGCGAAGCGCGACCTGGACCTGCTCCTGAAGCTCAAGGAGAAGGACTGCGAAGCGCAGGACTGGAAGTTCGACGGCAAGATCAACATGTGGGACTTCCGCTTCTACATGGACCAGTACGTGAAGCAGCACTGCTCGATCGACTCGGAGAAAGTGCGCGAGTTCTTCCCGCTCGACCACGTCACGAACGAGCTGCTCTCGATGTACCAGGAGATCCTGAGCCTCAAGTTCGCCGAGATCTTGCAGCCGCACGTGTGGCACAAGGACGTGCGCATGTTTGCGGTCTACGACGCGCGTCCGAGCCGCGCCGGACGCCTCGTGGGCCACTTTTACCTCGACCTCTTCCCTCGCCAGGGCAAGTACGGCCACGCCGCGTGCTTCACGCTTCAGCAGTCGTGCCTCAACTCGGCGACCGTCCGCGAGGTGCGTGCCATTGATGGTGAACTTGTTGCATATCTGGGTGTGTTTGAAGGGTGGTGCTTGACTATTTCCATGTGTGCGTTGCCTCTGCTGCTGCGAACAGCTCCCAGCTGCGGCCATGGTCGCCAACTTCAACGCGCCGACCAAGACCAAGCCGTCGCTGCTGGACCACAACGAAGTCGTGACGTACTTCCACGAGTTCGGCCACGTGATGCACTGCCTGTGCTCGGAGGCTGACATCCCGCGCTTCGCTGGCACGCGCGTCGAGCGTGACTTCGTCGAAGCGCCGAGCCAGATGCTCGAGAACTGGTGCTGGCAGAAGGAGCCGCTGCAGCGTCTGTCGTCCCACTACCTGTCGAAAGCGGTGCGTGCTGCCTGCTTCTGCACACGTGTATCTCTGTGTTTGGTGTACAGTTCTGTTTTGATATGGTCAGCCGTCTTGCTGAACGTGGCTGTTGCGTGGACGAATGGTGTGTTTGCAGAAATTGTCGGATGATCTCATCGA
Organism: Globisporangium nagaii; assembly: GCA_023335995.1. Taxonomy (NCBI): domain Eukaryota; phylum Oomycota; class Peronosporomycetes; order Pythiales; family Pythiaceae; genus Globisporangium; species Globisporangium nagaii. The sequence continues at coordinate 40,037 of JAADWH010000058.1, forward strand.
GCGCCTCATCTCGACCAAGAACGCGAACGCGGGGCTCATGAACAAGCGCCAGCTCTTGTTCGCGACGTTCGACCAGCAGATCCACTCGAAGGCCAAGTCGGACACGGCCAAGGTGCTCAAGCAGCTGCAGAGCGAGATCATGCTCATCGACATGACGCCCGGCACGAACTTCGCGGCGTCGTTCGGCCACTTGGCCGGCGGCTACGACGCGCAGTACTACGGCTACATGTGGAGCGAGGTCTTCTCGATGGACATGTTCGTGTCGCGCTTCAAGAAGGAGGGGCTCATGAACCCGAAGACCGGGCTCGCGTACCGAGAGCTCATCCTCTCGCGCGGCGGTTCGCTGGACGCGAGCGAGCAGCTGCACGAGTTCCTCGGCCGCGAGCCGAACCAAGACGCGTTCCTGTTGAGCAAGGGTCTCTCGGCGTAGACAACTGCGACGATGCGCGTTTGGCGCGAAGCTGCTGCGTAATGGGAATACAGATACGATGCTGCCAGCGTGTTTTTCTCCATAGCAGTGAGCTTGCTCTTTGGCTTCCAGAGATGTGCTGGATAGTGCGCTATCGCTAAGATCACGGCACTGTTTGTCTGCAACGTGCTCGATGCGAGAAACGCTGTGATTGGTGCTCAGCCACCAATTACCGCCGCTCTTCACTCTCTCTCTTCGCTCATGGTGCCAACGCCGCTGGGAGCGGCTCGGTCGTGATATGGAGCGCTCGCGACGCTTTCTCGCCGCGCCGTGTCACCTGCACCTCGATGCGGCGGCCGATGGTGTACCCCACCGCGCTCAGGATGTCCTTCGTGCTGCGCACGAGCTTGCCATCGAACGACACAATGATGTCTCCGGGGAGAATGCCGCCCTTGTGCGCGGGGGAGCCCGGCACGACCGACTTGACGATCACGCCTTCCTTCACATCCGGAAAGAGGCTGCAGTTCGTAAACGAGGCAGGCAAGAGGCAGCAGATCAGACACAAAGGCAGACTGAGAGCACGACAAGAAAAGCAGCGAGCTGCATCCCCACTCCATCCATCCATCCATCCTCGTACCGTGCGATCTGCTTGAGCTCGCGCGCGTTGAAGTTGATCATCTGCATGCCGATGTACGCGCGCACGACCTTCTTGTGCGCAAGCAGCTGGTCGATCACCTGCGCCGCCGTGTCGATCGGGATCGCGAACGAGATGCCGACGCTACCGTCGACCTTCATCGTGTTGATGCCGATCACCTCGCCGTCCAAGTTCACGAGCGGCCCGCCAGAGTTACCAGAGTTGATCGCCGCGTCGGTCTGGATGAACTCACCGCCTTTCTGCGGGTAGCCCAGCTCGCTGCTGTGGCGCGCGACGGCGCTGATGATCCCGGCGCTCACGCTGTTCTGCAGCGAGAACGGGCTGCCGAGCGCGCACACCCACTCGCCCGCGCGCAAATCCGACGACACGCCCAAGCTGATAGTCGGCCACTCCTTCTGCTCGTCCGATTGGATCTGAAGGATCGCGATGTCCGATAGCGGGTCCGTGCTGTGGATCACCGCGGGGTACTTGCTCCCGTCCGCAAACGTGACCTTGCCATTCACAAAGTAGCAGCAGAGATGCTCTCGATGAGCTACGCGTATGGAGTGTGTAACAGCAGCACACAGCTCTCGTGCTTGCTTGCATCATACGCACCTGGATCTTCGAGTAGCGATTGCAGCGAGCGACAACGTGTGCGTTCGTGACCACAAGCCCCTTCGAAGCGATGATGAAGCCCGAGCCGTTGCTCGAAAAGTATCCTGCGAGCAACAAATCGCAATAGTCGTGGCGACAAATTACACACTAGCACAGCAAGCACGAGCAGCGTGTCTGCTGGATAAAACGAACCCACCCGAGTCCACAGCGACGTTCACGACGGCAGGGATCGCCTTCTCCACCGCGTCGGCGATGAAGTTGCGCGAGAGCGCCATGTACCGCTTCTCTTCTGATCCTGGACGCTCGAGCAGCGCGTATCCACCTGCACACACATACCAATAGAAGCAAGCGGCATGCATTGCACCGTGCCATGCATCGTGAGCAACCTCGTACAGCAGCATTCGTGGAGCTCGCACAAACGCGCAACGCTTCTCCGCACCTTCTCTGTCGCTGCTGCTGACGGCTGCAGTCGCTGCTGCTGCGACGCCGACGCACACGAGCGCGTAGATCGCTGGCGCCTGCTTTGCGCTCTGTCGGCTGAGGCCGAGTGCGTCTCGCGCAGCTGAGCGCACCAGCGCGCCGCGCGCTGCTCGACATGCGCTGCGCCACATCTCTCACTCGCTTGCGTTGTTTGTGGGACTTTCTTCCGAACTCCCAGAACTCTCGGAGCGACTGCGAAACTAGTGTGGGCCACCTTGTTCAGCGAGTGTCCCTTTCCGAGCTGACTTCAACCTGCTCAATAGCGTGCGCCACGCCAAGTGGCGGCGTTTCGCGCACATCAACCGCCAACGCCGCTGCATTCACCGCCCCGAGTCGAGGCGGAGACGGAGACGAGCGAGATGGAGTTCTCCTACGTGGACGATGTGGTGCGTGCTTCAGGATCCATCACCAGCAACAGCATCAGCAGTAGCCATGTAAAATAGAGAGCAGGAAGTAACGCTGTCGATGTTGTCTTTGCAGCTCCTCCAGCAGCAGCTGCACGACCTCGTGTACTACACGCAGACGCAGAAGCGGCGCACGCTGCTCCCGCGAGTCGACACGTGCGACTCGTTTTCATTCATGCAGGTTGCCTGCTATATGCTGCTGCGCGCTCCTGACTCCGAAATAATGCGACTGTGTGCACTAGCGTTCGGTTCATCCGGATCGGAAGTCCGAGTCTGTTTGTCGTCAGCATCGAGCTCGTCATGCTTAAGAAGAACGTACGCTCGCGCAACGCATTCTCTCGTTGCTTGCTGTTGTATGCCTCACGGATACCAATTGAACCATCTCTTTGCCGATAGCCCGACAGCTACGGCAGAGCAGAGCAGCGAGTGGACGTCGCGATCCGAGTGCCCGCGCGCTTTCCAGCTGAGATGCCGCTGATCGCGTGCACGTTTGGTGCCGAGGTTAGTCGCGATGCAGCACTATGGCTTCGCTTGTTCGATCAAGCTGTCTGACTCATGGCATGTATGAGCAGAATTTGCCTCTGGGGCTCAAGCAGAACGGCCAGCTCGTTGTCCCGTGGCTCCAGCAGAGCGAATGGCCCGAAGGCTACTCGCTCAGTCTCTTTGTGAGCGAGCTCTGCACTGCGCTGAACGGATCTCTCGGCGGCGCTATCGCGTGCCTTGAGCCCGTCCATCCGGTTCCAAGCCAGCAGATGGAGGAACAGTACACCACAGCTCCGCAGTTCGCTACCGAGCACGAGAAGAAAGGCAAGCGGCAGCCGTTGTTTCGTTTTGTTGCTGTTGTGAGAGAGAACTGAGTGAGCCTTGCGGTGTATGTGAAGAAACCCCAGTGCCAGCAGCGCCGAGCGCTCGAGTGCTCGTGTTCAAGTGCAAGTGGCGCAATGTGCAAAAGCGGTTCACAGCTTCTGTCCCGGACAGCATGCAGCAGCTGACGCAGTTGATGAAGAACCAATTCGCAATCGGCTCGGATCACCCGATCGTGCTGAAGGAGTTTCTCAGGTGAGAAGCGCCATCTCGCGCTGCGTGCTGCTGTTGTGCGCGGTTATTTACCTCGGCGATGCGTTGCCCATTGCAGCTCTCAACTGGGGACAATCATAGGCACGGATGAGGTAAGTGCTTGCGGAGGGAAATGCCAGCGGACTGGTTTGTGGCGGATCAACCTACACTTGTATGTCTGCATGCTGCAGGATGTTGCTCGTCTTTGCGGATCTGGTCTCTCGACAGCCTACATCATCGTCGAAGGTTCATCACTTTGTGCAGCGGACTGCTGAAGCTGCCTGTCAAATACATCGCTGACGCTCGCCATCGACCGAATGCACCGTTTCATGTGTGTGTAGATGGAAGCGTGGTGGAGACCCAGAGCGTCGACTTGCTCGGCTTAGACTCCCCGCCTCGAGCGGCAGCAAGAGACAACAAGCAGATCGTCCTTCGTCCGCCGCCGCCTTCACCGCTTCAGCACCCGCCGTCGCTGATATCTTCGCCAGCCCCAGTGTCCTCGCTGTTCACGAGCAGTTTGCGAGCTCGACAAATCCCGTCTTCGGTGTGTTGCTCTGTGCAATGATGCTCGAGTGCACATGCAAGAGAGTTCTCACTGGATGTTGCGCGACTGTGAGCAGGATTTCAAAGTCATCAAGGCGATTGGCATTGGCTCCAGGTAAGCGTGTCCCAGAGCACCAGCGTGCAATGTATTCGGATGCGCAGTGTTGACACCAGTTCTAATTGCTCCTTTGTACGAGGTAGCTGCCGTGTGTACTTGGCGAACTGGAGAGGCTCCGACGTTGCTGTGAAGGCGTAGGTGTCTTCTTCTTGATGATTGCAATCGGGATTCGGACTCGCTCGCTTTGATACCGATGGTGTGTGAATGCTCGCCGCGGTAGATTCACTGGCGCAGATCCTCGAGCTGTGGAGAAGGAGTTTGGCAACGAAGTCGACATGATGAACCGCCTGGGCTGCCATCCGTCGCTCGTGCTCTTCCTCGGCGTGTGTCCGAACCCGCTGAGCATCGTCTTCGAGTACCTCCCGTTTTCCCTCTTGTGAGGCGACTTGCTGCGTCATGGATTTCGTCGTGTGTAACTTGGCTGGCATCTGCCGCAGTGGCAAGAGCTCATTGTGTTGCTTTCTACGGCGTGCATTGCCAGCGAGCTGATCAACGGTGTGAAAGAGCCTGATCGGAAAATCCCTCCGTTTCCAAAGTCGTGGACGCGACGCGTGAATATGATGGTGAGTGCTTGCTTTTTGGTTCCTGTGGAGCGGAGAGCGCGCATCTGACACTTGATGCTTGGGACCGGAAGCTCGACCTCGCCAAGGGACTCCAGTTTCTGCACTCGTTCGACATCATCCACAGGTTTGTTCGCTCGGCATCGCGTGTGAAGTGCGATTGCCAGCACACTCAGCTCAATCGCTTTCTCTTTGCGTTGCTGTGTGTGCTTGCTAACTACCGCAGAGATCTGAAGTCCTTGTGCGTTTGCACTCCATGAGCTGCTGAAGTGGCATATGCATGCGAAGAATACTCACGTGCCGACTTGTTTTGCTCAGAAACCTGCTCGTCACCCAGGAAGGACGAGTGAAGCTTGCAGGTACGGCGTGATCATCCGCAGTCGAACCAAACCGAGCGCGAAACCGCAAATGCTGCTGCTGCGTGCTGATAAAGCGTGCGCGTTCCCCTTAGATTTCGGAATCTCTCGAGTCGCCAAGTCAACCGACATGATGACAGGCTGCTGCGGTACTTTCCAGTGGATGGCCCCGTAAGCTGGACATTTGCTCAGCTATTCCGGTATGCGGCTGTTCTCCAGCGTTCTCACCGCGCATCTTTATCGCTGTGTGCTCTCCCACTGCGCATGTGCAGGGAGGTGATCGTCAGCGAGAAGTACTCGCTGTCTGCGGACATCTACAGCTTCGGGGTGATTCTGTGGGAGATCTGTGAAGGCGCTGCGCCGTTCGCGGACTTGGCGCCAGGATGCGTGCCGATCGCAGTGGTGAAGGAGAAGAGGAGGCCGCGGCTGTCGTCTACTACACCACAGGTACGAAGAGACGAGTCGCTTTCGTTGTGGCGTCTTACACTGCATCCTGATGGTGACGTTGCGTGTGTTTGTGTTTGTGTTTCCTGCTTTGGCAGGCGCTGCAGGGTCTGATCCAGAGCTGCTGGCAGGACGACGCGACCAAGCGACCGACAGCCGCGGACGCCGTGAAGATCCTCCAGAGCTTCTTCCCGACCGCGTGAGCCGACTGGTTCGCCAAGCCTTTGCTCTGAACACGCACGCAAAGGATGCATTGTATATTGCTCACCATGGCACTCTCTCACAGGAGGTAGAATAAAAAACACTGACGCGGTGTCTATTCGCTCGCTCATCGGAAGCACGGCAGCCCCTCGACGTAGTGCTTGAGCTGCATCTTGAAGAGCTGGCTGTTGATCTGCTTGGCGCTCTTGATGTCGCTGAGCGGGTTGTTCACGACGTACTCGACGTAGATGTGCGAGTAGATGTGCTTGAGCACGGTGCTGAGATCGCCCGCCTGGTTGTCCGTCATCAGGATGAAGCGCAGCCCGCTCGGCGTCTCGTACTGGTGACACGTGTACGCGTTCGTCTGGTACCGCTGCATGCCCTCCATCTGCATCGCCAGCGCCTGGTCCGCGCCGCCGTTGCTGCTGCCGTTGACAGCGAGTCCGTCCGCGCCGCTCGCAGTCGTCGGCGCGAGCTTGAACACGAACTCCTTGAGCGAGAAGAGCAGCCCGAAGAGCAGCCGCTTCTCTTCCTCGGGGTCCGAGTAGCTCACAGACTTGGTTGCGCCCGCGTTCCACTTCTCCTGGTACAGGCACGAGCCCGCGCGCGTGTATATGTGGAGCGAGAAGATCATCGCGTCGCGGAGCTGTCGCGTGCTTGCTGCTTGTTGTCGACGCTTTTTGGCTCCTCGGAGAGTGCGAAATGAGAGACGGACCACTATTCCGGAGATCGCGGTGCGACTGTTGCGCAATGTCGTATCGCAGCCTCCGCAATAGAGGCCCGTGTGATGGATGCGGGGTAGGTTGGATGATGCGCTTGTTTTTGCTGGTGTGGCAGCGCCATTTTGAAGAAGCCGCAGCAGAGAGAGAGACGAGTGAGCGAGCTCATGGGGATGGCGGCGCTGCAGCAACTGGCCGTGCAGGTCGCATCGGTGCGTGGCCACGACGCGGGTGCAGTCGAGAAGCTGCTGCGGTCACTGCCTGCCGCGCAGACGCTGAGCGTCGCGGCAGCTGAATGCGGCGGCGATGACGGCGATGCTGCCGGCAGCGTGACCACCGTCACGGGCATCGCGGACAAGAAGCAGCAGCTCGCGCTCGCGTGTCTGCTGCACTGGACGCTCAACTGTCCACAACAGCAGCAGCAGGCGTCGAGCGCTGAGCCTGTCAGCGGCGCTACTGCGTCATCGAAGACTGCGGTCGTGTCGGTGCGTTCGTCGATTGACGAGTATTTTCGTTTGCTGCATCGCCATGCACTGCTTGCTGCATTCTGCAGACAAGTGCGAGCGGAATGAGTCGCGCGTGTGTGGCTCATGCATCTACCTCTGTCGCTTGCTTGCTGTGGCTGCAGATCAACGATGTCGACTCGGCGTCGTGGCTTGCGCTGCACGAAGCGCTCGGCTGCGAGAAGAACCAGCTGGAGCTGACCGACCGACTGCGCGTTGTTGGAGACAGCGCGTTTGTCGAACAAGTGCTGGAGAAGCAGCTGCAGATCGTCGACTGCCGAGCGCTGGACGCCTTCCTCGGCTTGGACGCGAGCGCACAAGTCGCTGGACACTTTGACGGAGCGTGGAACCTGCCGTTTGCCTCGCTGTTTGCGCTCGAAGACGACGGCAAAGCCGCAGCGCTCCTCCCGCTCGACGAGCTGCACAGTGTGCTCGTGAAGGACGCCGGCATCGATCTAGCGACGCCCGTCGCAGTGCTCTCGTCGGACGCGAGTGAAGCCGCGGTCGTCGCGACGTGCTTGTTCCTCGCTGGCCACGACACGGTCTCGCTGTGTCTCGCCGCGCTGAACGAAGAGCTCATTGCAGCGGCGCCGAAGGAGTTCACGTCTGGGGTCTTTCACCACGACCAGCTTCTCTATCCGACCGAGTCCGGTGTGTTTGATCTGTCGGCAGGAGATGGTGACTCGGCAGGCGACGCGATTGACGAAGCCGCTGCGAAGGAGATCAACGACGCGTACACGAAGCGTGTGAGTGGGAAAGACGAAGACCACGAGAAGGACGAGAAGGAGCGGAAAGAGCAGGAAGAGACGCCGAAAGAGGAGATCGTGTGGGTCAAGGACGGGAAGCGCTTCTTCGACATGCCGGCGCCGATCACCAAGGAAGTGTTCCTGGATGCGTCGCTCGCGATCTTCCGCGTCGTCTCGTTCGTGCTCGCGCCGTACGGCTTCCCTGCCGCGCTGCACGACACGCTGTCGCTGTCGGAGGTCAAGTCCCAGCTCGGCTCGCTGTTCCAAGACGTGATCGAGGTCTGCTCGGATCTCGTGTACTCGCTGAAGGGACTGAACGAAGGTGCGATGGCCATGAGCGTGCACAAGTGGGTCGAGGAGAAGCGTGACCCGGACTGCTCGCACCGCGTGAAGGAGATCAACGAAATCTGGAACATGCTGTACGAAGTGCCGCGCGTGGTGGAGGTGCCGCATGTAACAGACGAGCACGTACTCGACGTCGCCAAGAAGCTCACGGAGAGTCTCGAGCAGGCTGTGCGCAAGCGCGCGGCGTGGGCTTTCGAGAAAGACGAGAGCAAGAGCGACGATCAGGAGGACGAGGCTGCACAGCACGAAGAGGCGCAGCGCAAGGTGTCGGCAGGCTGGGAGTACATGTACCCAGGCGTGGTCTACGCGCTGGGCTTTATCCCGCAGGAGCCCGCCGTGAACCACAAGAAGCTGAGCACGCTGCAGATCAAGTCGCTGATCCAAGCAGTTGCAGAGGCGACGTGGGAGGTAGTGGGCGACGAGAGTATGGACCAGATGGAGTTCCAAGCGCTCTGCGACACCATGAAGCCGGAAGATCGATCAGTGGTGGAGGAACTCGCCCACGCTGCCGAGCAATCGCTGTATGTCGTGAAGCATTTCCTCGCACGCTCCGTACCGAAGGACGACGCGTATGCGGCTAACATGACTGCCGTGCGCAGCGCTGTCGAAGAAGGCACGCGCAAGTTCCGCTCGGGCCGCCACCAAGTCGCGCTTGCAGCCTACGCGAAGGCGTTTGAGCACCTGCCGCTGTTCCATAAGGATGTGGAGAAAGCCGTGGTCGGGCGTGCCAACTGCTTCATTCAGCTACAGCAGCTTGGATTGGCGCGTGCCGAGGCAGAGATCGCACTCAAGCTCAATCCGTTCAGTGCCGACGCGTACACATGTCTGGGCAGCATCGAGGAGAAGCTGTCGCACCCGGAAGAAGCTATGCAGCACTTCGTCACGTCGTTCATCCTCGACGGATCGCGATCGACCGACCACGCTGAGGCGATCGATCGGGTGTCTCGACTCGTCGGTCGCGGCGTCGCGAAGGACGTGTTCAACAAGATGGTCATGGTGCACGAGCTACCGTCGCCGTGGCTGACGAAGAGCTACTTCGACTCGTTCGAGCACGACGTGGACAACGGCGCGAAGGTGCCGTTCGATATCGAGAAGAAGGTCGGCGTCCCGCACACGGAACTGGACGCAGAGACGCTGCTGTATCGCGCGATCCACCACAAGCGAAGCAGGAACTTCCGAGAAGCTCAGCGCGACGTCTGTGCTGTCATCGACTTGGAGCTAGACGCAGAGCTGATGGCAGTGGCACTCAACCTGCACGCGTCGTTCCTGTACGTTGCTGGCGACGTAAACGCTGCGCTGGACGCGATCTCGAAGAGTCTCGAGCTGAATCCGTCGCTCGTGAACTCGCTCGTGAAGAAAGGTGGGTTCCTCTCGGAGCTCGGCGAGATGAACGACGCCGCGCTGTGCTTCGACGAAGCGATGGAGCTCGATCCGAACGACGCCGATGTGCACCTGCACATGGGTCAGATGGAGCTCTTGGACGGCAACTACTACAAGGCTGTGCAGTGTCTGCGCCGGTCCATGTCGCGCTCGGAGGCGCTCGCGGTGACGCATGTTTCGTACGGCATGGCGCTGTACAAGAGCGGGTCGATCTACCAGGCGAACGACGTGTTCGAGGAAGCCGTGACTGCGTTCCCGACGTCTCCGGAGGTGCATCTCTTCCAGGGCGAAGTGCTGGCTGACCAGGGCAACTACGCCGACGCGATGAAGCACTTCCTGCAGGCGTTCGAGCTCTCTCCGGAGTGTCCGCTGCCGTTCTTGAACGCCGGGCGTGTCTACGTCGGCACGAACGACCCGATGCGTGCGATCGCGCACTTCCAGCAGGCGCTTGAGATCGATCCTCGCTGCAGCTCGGCGCACCTGGACATCGCGCAGGTGCTGTTCGCGCAGGGGCGAACGCACGAGGCGTTCGAGCACTTCGACATTGCGGCGACCTGCTGCCGGTTCCTCCCCGAGGTCGAAGAGGTGTGCTCGTGCCGCGCGATGGCCAAGATGCAGCTCAAGGTGACGGAGATCCTCGGCGTCGAGCTCCGCCACATCATGCGCAGCAAGTAGATACATGAGGGCATTGGTGAATGCATCCGACTCTCTTTTTTTTGGGAAATGAAAGCGTCCAATTCGTGTGGCCACTTTTCCAGATGTCGTCCTATCAACAATACGAGTTTGCCATACTTTGCAAGATGTGCACCCTTTTATTGTAATAAGCCTCTTTATTCATCATGAAAGACAGATCTAGAGTAAAATGACCCTTCTAATATGCACAAACACACTGTACAAACTCGCATGCATAATCGGAGGCGAACGATTTCGGTATTGTTAAAATGGTCCTCAAGAGTGCTGGTCCTCTGAGAATTCAGAGGCTTTCGTCGTGGACCGCGAGTGGGCCGCCGTCGCAGCTCCTGCTCGCTCACTCGAGAAAGCCCAAGCGAAGCGACACCTCTCGTCTGCATCCCTCGCCAGCGCCGGCAGCGTCCTCCTCTTGCAAGCACGGACATCCCAGCGCCGCCTGAAGCCGCCGTCACCCGGCCGCCATGAGCAAGAAAATGAACCACCCCGCGTTCACCTACGCGGTTCTCGTGAGCTTCGCGGGCGGCGCCGGGTACGTGGCGAAGCGCCACCTGCCGTCACTCGTGGGCGGCACGCTGCTCGGCGTGGCGTTCCTCGGCGCCGGCATGCTGGCGCTCACCGACATGATCAACGACCACACGTTCGCGCACAGCACGTCGATGGGCATGTCGGGCATCATCACGGGCGTCATGGGACGGCGCGCGCTGCTCACGGGGCTCAGGTCGCCGGCGCTGGTCGCGACCGCCGGCGCCGTATCCATGGGCTACCACCTGCAGCAGCTCGTGCACGCGCCGCCGCGCCTCAAGTACATCCCCGGCGCCGTGTACGTGTCGTCGAGCGGCCGTGGCAACGACGACTCTGGCGTTGCGTCTGTGTGAGTAAGCGAGTAAGTGTAAACGGTATGTGTGGAGGGCACTCACAGGTGAGAGCGGCCGCTGTAATTGAAGAAGTAGGAAGTACACGAGAGCAATACATGTATGCATCAGACGCGTGTGCGGCGTGTGTGGCTTGTGTGGCTCGAGTCCGTGGATGAATGGCATGCGCACTCCTGTCGGCTCTTCGCGATGATGGATCACACTGTCTTCTGCTAAGTACGCTTTCATCGGCTGTTCGCGAAACTCCTCTCCACATCCCAAAAACACGCGAAGAGCTCACTCGCAAACCTCATCGCCACCTCCGCCGAGAAGACGAGCAATGTCCCACCACCCGACGTACACGATGGCCGCGCTGCTGAGCGCTGGCGGCATTGCCGGCTACCTCAAGACCAAATCCATGCCGTCGCTCGTGGCGGGCGTGACGCTCGGCGCGGGCTTCGGACTCGCCGGCTACATGCTGCAGAGCGGCAGCATGACGCAGGGCCACGGTGTGGCGCTCTTCGCGTCCACGATCACCATGTCCGCCATGGGGGTGCGCGCCATCAAGTCCCGCAAGCCGCTGCCGATCGCCATCTCGTCGCTCGGCGCGGTCTCCGCGGCGTACCACGCGCAGAAGTTCTCGGAGTGGATCGGGCAGGAGTAAGCGCGCGACTTCCCCTTCCGTCGTCTCGTCAATCGCCTTTGCTGTCGGCGCATCACGTTCAGCAAGCGGTACGCACGCACGCAAGTAATACATCATCATCAACTGCGGCCGCTCATAACTGGTAAATAGAAACAGCGCCGCTGCGCTTATCGCTTCGCGTTTGGCTGCGCTCTTCGTGTCGCCTGCTGCTTTAAGGCTGCGTCTGTTGTACAAGTCCTCATTCGTTCGTTCGTTCTCTCTTTCTCTCTCTGTTATCTATCGCCAAGCTACTCATCGTCGACCAGCCAGCAGCACTATCTCTCTCTTTCTCTATGAACCCACGGGAGCGTTGCTCGGCTGCACCGACGACACGCAGGCGGCGAGCATGTCTTCGAACATCACGCCGGTCATGTTCATCGTGAGGTAGATCGCCTCCTCGACACTTGGCACGATCTCGCCGTCCTCCGACATCTCCGAGATGTCGTGCGTCACGCCCGGCGAGAACGAGATCTCGACACGGAAGCGGTCCTCGCTGTCTTCCTCCAGCGCCGGCATCTCGAACACGCGGATCACCACGTGCGCGAGGTAGTTCAGCTCCGAAATCTGGTCCAGCGCCTGGCTGCCGCTGTCCGAGATCATCTTGGACTCGTCGAAGATGTACTTGCGCTGCGGCATGCACTCGTTCACGCTGATGCCCATGCGCTTGAGGATCTCGTTGCTGAACTTCTCCTCCTCGAGCGAGATGTCGCACTCGCCGTCCTTTCCGCTTCGCTGCCGCGCGCGCCACGCAGGGCACTGAAAGCGCAGCACGTTGAGCAGCGTGTGCATGTGGCTCTCGCTCGTGAAGTACAGCCGCGTGCGCACCTGGGTCGCAGGGCTCTTGATGCGCAGCTCCTTCGCGTACGACGGGTCGAGCCGGTAGCCGTGGTGCTCCACATTCTGGTCCAGCAACCCTTCTCCATCCTCGGTAGACGCAGCGTACGGCTGGTACCCGCCGTACATGCTGTTGCTGGTTGTGGTCTGCTCACCGCTGGCAGAGCTCGACATGACCGCAACAATGTCTGCGCGGATCTTGGCGCACAGCGCCTGCGAGACGCGGATTCCGATCGACTGTTTCTCCGCGATCTCCATGCCGTATTCCTGCGGCACATAGCAGCTCGCAAACGCCTCGGCGAGCGTGAACAGCTCTCTGCCGGAGCGCAGGCACACGTGCGAGTTATGCAGAACGTCGTATTTGATGCAGTCGTGCACGTCCGGGATCTTGCTGAGGTCGTACTTGCCCGTCTTCGCCGAGTAGAAGTCCCGGTAGATCTTGTCCCAGCGCTCAAACATGAGCGAAAACGTCTCGCCCATGTATAGTGGCGTCTTTTCGTCTGCGCCTGTAACGAGATGCACAGTGTTAGAAAGCACATATCTGCAGAACCATTCAGCAACTTCTTCCACACTCACTCTTGTCCTGCGCGTGCTCCTGGATCTCGCACTTGAGCTTCCGGATCAGCTCGTGCAAACGACTGAATGACTCCATCGGGTTCTTGATCGTCTCGATCGCCTTCAGGATGGAATCCGTGTTCAGAGGCGCCACAGCGGCTGCGAGCTCTTCAGTCGACGAGTACTCGCGCAGCAGCAGACTCTTGAGCTTCTCTTTCGTGCGCTGGATCTCTTCGTTCGCGTCTGCTTGTCCGGAATGGTCCAGCATCTTGTTCGCGTCTAAAGGAAGAAACAGCAGCAACAGCGCGATGTTAGCCACAACTCCACGCGCACCATGCATTCACTGTAGCAACAAAGTCAGCGCCAACACGCACCTTTCCCCAGCGTCGTGACGAGACTCACGAGGATCGGCGTCAAGTCTCCTTCGAGCTCCAGAAAGCCCTTCGCGAACGCCGCCGCCGTCATCTGCACGCGACCTTCATCTGAAGTGAAGATCTTGAGGTCGTGACGGAACGTCGAGTGCAGTCGCAGCAGCCCGCCTTCTTCCACGGGATACAACTTGTTGCGGAACGACTTGCCGAGCTCTTCGCCCTGCCGCTTGCCTGTTTCGGTCAGATCGCCTCCCCACTTAAGGATCATCAGGATCTCGGAGCGCTCTCCGGAAGTCATCGTCTGGCGGCGAGGCTTGAACTGCACTTTGCGGTTGATGCCTGCGAACTTCCACCTCTCCAACACGCGCTTCATCTGCAACAGCTTCTCGAAGCTGTCGCCGCCTTCGACCTCCCACACAGCCTCTTTTGAGCCCACGCTCGGCGCGTACGCCTTGATCAGACTGCGCACCAAGTCGAGCAGCTCCTGCAAATCCGCGACCGCTTTCACTTTCACTTCCTCAAGCTTCTCGGTCGGCGGACGGCGGCTCTCGTAGAATGCCACCAGATCGTTCTCCCACACGACGGTCTTGAGCTTCTGCTTCGGTGTGCGGTCGCCGTGACGCACGACCGCGATGACGCAGCGCAGCTCCTCCTTCTTCTCTTCGTCGAGCGCGTGCCCGCCGCTCGTGACGCTGCTCACACTCGACTCGGACGCATCGGAGCCCGAGCTCTGGCGCGTGCTGAACTCACTGTAGTTCAGGTTCACGACGCTCGGCTCCGTAGCGTACTGCGGACACATCTGGGTCGACGGACTCGAGCACGAACTCGACCGGCGCTGTCGAAAGTACCGCGACCGCAGCGCCGACACGAGGTAGTTGTGCAGGATGAGCCCGCAGTCGTCGTAGTACTTCTTCGAGTTCTTCACGAAGCTCCAGCCGTTGACGTCGCACACGTACGAGCTGCCGCGCACGCGCAGCAAGTCGAAGCCGCAGACCGTCTGGTGGAACGCGAGGCACACTTTGCGGGCCATCTCTTTCTCGGCCGAGTTCAGGATCACCGGGTACCGCACCTCCTTGCCTGCTGAGTCGCGCAGTACGCGGCCGTCGAGCACGGGCGACTTGCGCGCCTCCGCGTGGCCGTAGCTCGAGCCGACCGTGTACACTTTCACATCCGTGCCCTGCGTGTTGAGGAACTCCTCGTAGATGTACGAGCCATCGCGGCGGATCTGGTTCACCTCCGGGTAGAACTCGCTCGAGCGGTCGCCGACTTTGCGGAACAAGCGCTTGCTGCCGCCGCCGGCGCTCGTCGGGTAGTAAATATAGATGTTGTGGTCCTCCGCGTCCGCCGGTTTCTCCACGAAAGGCTTGTTGATCTGCACGCCATTGACGATGACGTAGTTGTCGGCCTCCTCCACCTCGTCCTCGATACCCGCGCCGTCGCGGTTCACGATCGCGTGGCGCGGCACGGGGATGCCGTGGCGCGTGAGCAGCGCGTAGACCTTGCGCCGGTCGAAGAGCACGTGCTGCATATTGAGGTCGTTCACGAGCACCGGGTGCGTCAGCTTCACGTACTGCTCGGCTTTCTGCAGCGGGAAGCCCGTCGAGTAGAAGCTGATGAGCGCATCGCACACGGGCCATTCCTCCACGGGTTTGTCCAGGATCGTGTGGTCGTCGAAGATGTACACGTCGAACTGCTTCTTCTTGCTCAGGCGGCGCAGGATCTCCTGCATCGGCTTGGAGCGCGTCTTCTTCTCCATCGCGCACACGCCGACCACGTACTTCTTCACGGGCGGCGGCGGTGGCGGTACAGCGGCAGAGAACGCGTCGTCTGCGCCGCGCGGACTGCTTGCCACGGTCGGCGCCAGCACCGCGTGCATCTTTGCTGCTCGGGACTCTTTCTCTCTCTCTCTGTGGTGTTCAGTGCACCAGGCGACAGGCAGGCAGGCAGGCGATGCACAGGCTCCACGCGCTCGGGACGATGGCAGCGTGGCGGAATGGACGGGGGCGGACCTTCCTTCTCGTCTCGTTCTGGTAATGGACGGACGTGGCGGACTCGGAGGCTCAGAGACTTGAAGACAGCTCGCTCGCTCGCACCTCTCCAAGGAAACGCTCGCTCGAAAAGGAGGGTTTTCTGCCAATCAGCGAGACCAAAGGGCGAGCAAGCAGAATTTCTACCAGTAGATGGCGGACTGAGTCAGTTTTTTCGCCAATCAGAATGCTGGCGGACTATTTTCGCGTCTTTTTTTAGACGTTTTCGAGGAGGATGAGACTGGAATATCGGTTTGTCACAGATTGTCTCATCTGTTCTGGAACCTGGTCGGTGGCAGCAGCCCCAAAAGTCCAAAAAAATGCGAGCCACACATAGGAACTTGCTGTCTTCATTGGACACTTCTCGCAAAGTGCACTAAAGAGTCCACAGCACTTGGCATTCTTTTTTTAAATCTGACTTTCGCACATATAGACAATGAATCTAATTCGGATCACTTGTTACTAGTACTTGTAGCACATTGATTCAGCGAAAACGGATCAACAAGCCAAATGGCCAAATGGACGGCGCTGCGTCGAGAACTCGGACGCCTGTACGTACACACCAGCGTGCCATCACTCGTCAGCACTCTATCGCTTTAGCATCTCACACGCTCATAGGAACTGGATGGTGAGCACGACGATCCACAGACTCCCATCGCACAGAGACATACACACAAGCTAGTTTGGTTCGCCGTACCTTGAAGAAATCGTCGCCAGAGATGAGGTTGCTGAACGGGTACCCGATGATGCCGTCCTTCACGAGCTGGTAGAAGTAGCGCTGCGTGCGATCGGCTTTGCTGTCGATGAACAGCCAGTCGCTGAACGGTACTTCCTTCAGCAGCGCCGACATGAGCTCCACGACCGTCAGCGTTTTCGCCTTGCACGACTGGACGATCGCGTCTGGCACCTTGAGGTCCACGTCGCAGGCGCCGTAGTAGTCCAGCACCGTGGACGCCGGCTTCTCCGACTCCGGCAGCACGCCGACGTAGCTGTCGCCGAGCACCGAGTAGCGGATCCCCGCGCCTTGCACACTCCACATGTCCGTGACGAGCGCGCTGATCGACTGCGCCGCGAGCGAGCTGACGCTGGCGCCGCCGACGAGGTGCTCTGGGTGTGGGTAGTTGGCGAGTGCCCACTTGAGCACCAACTGGGTGTGTGTCTGTGCTCGTGGCGAAGTTGGAGCTCAAGGTGTTCTCCGACAGCACGGTGACTCGCTCCCTGCAGCGCTCCCTCCCCCGCTCCGGCTCGACCCGCCTCCACTTCCAACCAGGGGAGCGTGCGTCTGCACGCACCGAGTTTATGCGAGTGATCGAAAGCGCGATCACTCCCTGGATCTTCGGCCTCGGGCTGCCTACTGCACCGCAAAAGGCGTGGAATGCAGTAACTGCTTCCTTCACCGACGTGGCCGGTGCCTTCGACAGGCGACAGCATCTCCTCGAGAGCATGACGATGATATGGCGAGCACAAGTCGCGGAATCAATCCACGGCATCTGGAACGAGCGGCTCAGGCAGATCGAGGATCCCAAGCGAGATGCCAATATCACGCGCGTGATCATTGCCGGCACGCAGCAACGAGTGATGCGGCGAATTCGGACGCTGGCTATCCAGCGATTAGATCTCGCTGCTGCTGCAGCTGACGAGGTGACGAGTGCGCTCGTCGCCACACTCCTCGCGCAGGCTGAGCCAGCTGCAGTGCTTCCAGCACCAGACGAGGTGGGCGTGGCCAGCTGGACACACCACTACCGCGAACGCAACAAGATGGCCGATGCAGCAGCGAATGCTGCAATGGAC
>JAADWH010000059.1:0-56860 GCA_023335995.1 Globisporangium nagaii
GCCAACCACTGAGGCTCCGACGCCAGCGCCAACCACGGAGGCTCCGACCCCAGCGCCAACCACGGAGGCTCCGACCCCAGCGCCAACCACTGAGGCTCCGACGCCAGCGCCAACCACGGAGGCTCCGACGCCAGCGCCAACCACGGAGGCTCCGACGACTGTGACTCCAACGCCAACGACCGACACTCCTAGTGTCACTCCAGCGTCTACTGTCGCCGGTAACAGTGCGTCAAACACGGCGTCTGGCAACTCAGCGACTAACTCCCCAGCCGTTGTCGTCACTGCGACACCGGCAAGTGGTAACGCCGCGAAGACGCCATGCCCATCGTCGTCGGCTCCGTCCACCTCGGGCAACTCTGACGCGAAGACGCCATGCCCATCGTCGTCGGCTCCGACTGTCAATGGAAACAGCGGAAACAACACCGGCTCCACCGCCAAGACGCCATGCCCGTCGTCCGCGACGCCGCAGAGCGCCAGTGGCAACAACAACAACAACAACAACAACGGTGCGTCCAAGACCCCGTGCCCATCGACGAGCAAAACGTCGACCACGATCAGCGGCTTTAGCGGACTGAGCACCAGCACGAACGCCAAGACTCCGTGCCCTCCGACGTCTTCGTCGACCAAGAGCGTCAACGGCGCGGTGCAGGCGTACTAAGTAGAACGTCGAGGAAGAGCGGATCTACTTACCCACTTTGTGTAGATGCATGACAGTGCCGTGCTGTGGATGTTAACGAAGCCAATGCATTTTCTGTTCCACGTTTTGTTTGTGCTTTTCTTGCGTGAAGACATCGCGAATGAGCTCTGCGCCTATGCCGTTGGCAGCGATCTCCTGCAAGAGCACGAGCACGAGCAGAGCACCTCATGTCGGACGACTTATTCTTCGCTCTTCGGCTTGTTCGCTGTTGTTGAGGATTGCGGGTGGAATTGTTGCAGGGTTATTTTATTCACTTTGACGGGGGACGTTTTCGCTCAAAGCGAAAAAGCACTCAGAAAGCACCATGGACGCGCCAATCGACGATGACACCAAGCGCACGGTGCAGAAGATCCCGCTGCTCGCGACGCGCGCGGGCCCGCGTGACGGCGACAACTGGACCAAGCGCCTCAAGGAGGAGTACCTCGCGCTCATCCAGGTGCGGCTCTCTCTCTTTCTCTCTCTCTCGATAGCTCGCTCATGGAGTCAGTCACGGCTGCGTCGCGCTTGGCGTTTTGTGGTGTTTGTGCGATTGACTGTGGCTCGGGTACAAATGTGTGCGTGTGCGTACGGCAGTATGTCAAGATGAACAAGGAGGCCGACAACGACTGGTTCACGATCGAGTCCAACAAGGCCGGCACGAGGTGCGTATGGAATGCCAGGGGCTGGTGTTGCTGATGCTGTGTTGTTGCAATTCAGTACCGAATGTGCTGGCTGATACTTTTGTCTGTAATTTGGTATCAAACTTGATGCAGATGGACCGGCAAGTGCTGGTCGTTCCACAACGGTCTCCGCTACGAATTTGACTTGGAGTTCGAGGTAATGAGCAGCACAGGCGGTGGCGGCGCTGCTGCTCATCTTCTGTTACTGATGCCAATATCTCCATCATGAGCGAGTGTAGATCCCAGCGACGTACCCAGTGTCGAACCCGGAGCTCTGCATCCCAGAGCTCGAGGGCAAGACGTCCAAGATGTACAGGTACGCTTGCTTGGTTCAGCCTGGCGACAATCGTGACGTCCCTGTTTGCTGCCATTCTCCCCACGCACTCTATCTCACGCACGCTCTCACTGTGCGTCTCTGCAGAGGCGGCAAGATCTGTCTCACGATCCACTTCGCGCCGCTCTGGCAGAAGAACGTGCCGCGCTTCGGTATCGCGCACGCGCTCGCTCTCGGGGTGCGTCTCTCGTCATCTGCCAAGCCATGGCGTTCTGTTCTCTGACTGGCGCTCTGACTCTGTGCTGTTCGTTTGTTTATTGCTTTTCGTGCGAGCAGCTCGCGCCGTGGCTCGCTGCTGAAGTCCCCGACCTCGTCGAGCGCGGCATCATCACGCCAGTCTAAGATAGCAGATCGTCAGAAACGAGCCAATGCTGACGGTGCGGACGGTGACAATTGGCGTCTCAGTGGATCTCAAAGTCGCAGATCCAGCCGCCTGGGAAACAGCCGCCATGCTCAACGCGCTTACACGCAGTCTCTCGCATTTTGAGTTGCGTCGCTGCTCATTCTTCTTCTTCTTCGCGATCGCTGCGATGCTGCTCGCACTCCTTAGTCTCTTACAACGAAGCGAGATCTGCATATTCATTTGTCGGACGCGACACATCTACTTGAACTCATTGCCTACAACAATCACTTTCGCCTCGTTCAGTCACGAATCACGCAGCGGAGCGGAGCTTCTCGGCGACGGTCACGATGAACGTGCCTATATCAGTGACCGTGTTGCGGATCGCGACCGACTCCTCCGGCTGCATCCAGCGCAGCGCCTCGATGTACTCGTGCAGCGCGGGCTTGATGCGGTCTTTCTCCAGGTGCAGCGCCGCGAGGTTGAGACTCGGGAAGTGGCGCACGTCATAGCGCGGCGCGCGCTTGGCCTGTGAAAAGAGCTCCACGGCCTCTTCATCGAAGCCCTGCTGCACACGGATGAGCCCGAGGTCGTTGTACGGATTGCCGAAGTCCGGGTCCAGCTCGATCGCGCGCTCGCACTGCACGGCGGCTCGCTCCAGCTCGCCGTCCAGATACAGATGCCAGCCCAGGTACGCGTGCGCATCTGCCGTCGGGAACAGCAGGATCGACTGTGAGTAGTACGTCTTGGCGATGCGCGCCTTGTCGTCTGCGCTCATGACGTCGTTCTTGAGCACCTCGGATGCGCCGTGGATGAGCTCGAGCGCATCGTCGAGTGCCTTCGATCGCTCCGACGTCTGCTGGCTCTTCTTGAGCTCGCTGTACTTATCGTCAAAGCTGACGATGCGCTGGGGAGAAGCGAACGCGAGCAGCTCCTGACCGCGCTCGTCTCTGTTCAGCAGGTGCACGCGCTCGGCGATCGCCTTGTTGATCACGAACGCCTCGTCGACCGCCGCGTCCACGTCCTTCGCGGTGGCTCTCGGCGCGCGGAACTCGCGGCGCAGCGTCTCCACGCAGGACGCATCGGTCTCGAAGAAGTCGCACTTGCTGCTGCCAGCGTTCCAGATCACTTCGCGCGGGAGCAGCGCCTGCATGCATCAAGCCCAGCGAGAGCAGTTTTGTGAGAACATGCCCGTTGGACGCATCTTGTGTGCTTGCAACGAACGGTGGCTATCTATCTGCGCATTGCTCTTTGAGCCGCGAGTCCGGCACGGCTGCTAGCTACGCACCTTGAACTCCTTGTGCTTGTCGAGCACCTTGGCGCTGCGCGCGAGCGAGCGGTAGAGCGCCACGACGAGCTTTGCTGACCCCATGTGCTGCTTCAGTCGCGTCGCTTTCTGCTCGGCGTCATCATCCGAGAAAGCTGGCGTGTCCTGCTCTGATGTGGCACGTTTCGTACACACTAAAGTAGGAAACGGTGCAATTCGCGCGCAAATGGCCAAGTGCAGCAAACTCGCCACCATCACCAGCAGCAGCAGCTCCAGGAGGCAGACTGACTGACTGACGTGGCGGCATCATGGGCGTGCAACTGGAGATCTGCGGCATCCCTGTGGAGTTCCCGTTCCCGCCGTACGACTCGCAGCTCGTATACATGGAGAAAGTGATCCTCTCGCTCAGCTCCAAGCAGAACGCGATCCTCGAGAGCCCTACGGGCACCGGCAAGGTGCGCATGGTCGTCCATCCATCCGTCCGCTCTCGCTCGCCACAAGTGCACGCATCGTGCATTGATGTGGATTGCTAGTGTGGCTAACGTGCGGAGGCTGATGTGTGTAGACGCTCTGCTTGCTGTGCGCGACGTTGGCGTGGCGCAGGCACTTTGAGAAGAACCTGCGGGCGAATGGCAGCGCTGCTGCTGCTACCAATGGCAATGGCAACGCAAGCAGCATGTTCAACCGGCGCAGTGCGAGCGCGTCCGCGATACCAGGCCGCCTTGCATACGAAGGCTACGACAGTGGCGAGGACGAGGCGAGAGAGGCGGCCGAGCGCGACCTCATCCCGCGCATCATCTACTCGTCGCGCACGCACTCGCAGCTCAAGCAGGTCGTGCAGGAGCTGCGCAACACGTCGTACAGCCCGCGCGTCGCGGTCTTGGGCTCGCGCGAGCACCTGTGCGTGAACGAGAAGGTCTCGCAGATGCGCGGCACGCGGCAGAATCTCGCGTGTCGCGACGCCGTCAAGCGCAAGAGGTGGGCTGCGCGCTGCCATTCTTCTTCTGACGACGGCTGCATGCTATAGCTTTGTGTTGCCTGATCATTAATCTATCGCTCTGTGGGTTTGTATGCGACTGAGTAGCTGCGTGTACAAGCGGGGCTTCGACAGCGCCACGCGCCGCAACACGAAGCAGAATGTGCCGATTCTGGACATTGAGGAGCTCGTGGAGACGATGAAAGAGCGAGAGGTGCCGTGCAGAAACGACTGGACGATGAGCTGCGCCCCCGCTCTGTCGTATCCGGTTTCGCATTGCTGGCTAACACCATACCTGCGTGTGTGATATGTTCTCGGTATGGATGCGTTTGAACTGCTGGTGCAGATCTGTCCGTTCTTCCTGAGCCGCAACATCCTGCCAGACGCGGACATCATTTTCGTCCCATACAACTACCTGATCGACCCGCTCTCGCGCCGCTCGATCGGCATTTCGATCGAGAACTCCATTCTCATCTTTGACGAAGCGCACAACGTGGTGCGTATCATGCAGGCGTGGTGGTCACTCTCACTCCTCGTCCTGATACCTAACTTCTTTTGTGTGCTTGCGATTGTTTAGGAGTCGATCGCGAGTGAAGCGGCATCGTACGCTCTGTCGTCAACCGACATTGCGGGATGCGTGGCCGAGGTGCAGCAGTTTATCCAGGCGCTTTTTGAAAACCGGATCGTGCTGGGCGGGGGCAGCAACCTGTCGGCTGAGGTGCATCCGCTGTTGCCGAATCTGATCTCTTTGGGCTGTGTACGATGCAAAGCCCTGACTGAACCATGGCATCGTGTGTGTGCTTCTTGTTTGCTGTGAGTCCAGTCGGCGGAGACTTTGAAAGCGCTGCTTCTTGAGATCGACAAAGGGCTGAACGCCTTCCCGCTTTCGTCCACCGGCGGGTTCACAAAGGTTGGTTGCGCATCCGTTCTTCGCTGCCTCTGGCGGAAGAACAGTGTCAGACGTGGCATTCTAACATGGATGTGCTGCTGCTGTTCGCACTGTCCTTCCCCAGCCTGGAGAGTTCATCTTTGAGTTTTTTCAGCAGTTCAACGTGAACTTCGACACGTGCCCGCTCGTGCTGAGCATGATTGAAGAGATCATCGAGCATGCGAACGAAAACGGACGGAGCCAAGCAGTGTCGTCGAAGCTGGACACACTGCTGTCGTTCATGGGCACAATCTTCCGCAACAAAGATCAGCACATGAAGGTAAGGGATGCGCTGTTGTGTTGCAAACGAGTGTGTGACGAGCTGACTGGTTCCCACGATGCTCTCTTTATGAACAGTCTGCCAAAAACTACCGCGTCCACATCCAAGAAGTTCAGGAAAGGTATGGTGTTGCAGTTAGTAGTCGCAGCAGCTTGAGAAGGAGTGGCTGCGCGTCAGACTAAAGCTAGTGGCTGCGTGCGTGCGTGCGTGTGTGCGTGTGTTGAACAGAGGACCAAATGCCCCTCGCATGTTCAACTCTGTGCGCAAGAACAAGTCGACGACGAGAGTCTTCAACTACTGGTGTTTCCATCCCGGCGTCTCGTTCAAGGAAATCTGCGCGAACAATGTCTACAACGTCATCCTGACAAGGTGCGCGCTTCTTTTCCAGGATTGACGCATGCGGTGTGCAGCGACGCTCTGAATGTTGACAACACGAACGTAATTGGCAACAGTGGGACGCTGTCGCCGCTGGAGACGACCATCAAGGAGCTCGGCATCGAGTTCCCCGTGCGGCTGGAAAACAACCACGTGATCGATGCAAGCCAAGTGTGGGTGGGCGTGGTCGGCACCGGTGTGACTGGGAAGCGCCTGAACTCGAGCTACAACTTCCGCTCGACAGACGAGTACCTGCTGGAACTCGGGAACACGATCGTGAACTTCACCCGTCTCGTTCCCAGCGGCTTGCTGGTGTTCT
Source organism: Globisporangium nagaii (assembly GCA_023335995.1). Classification (NCBI taxonomy): domain Eukaryota; phylum Oomycota; class Peronosporomycetes; order Pythiales; family Pythiaceae; genus Globisporangium; species Globisporangium nagaii. Next base: position 6,176 of record JAADWH010000059.1, read on the forward strand.
TCCCGTCGTACACGATCTTGGAGGACAGCATCGCGAGATGGCAGCGCCCAACGCAAGACGAATCGAGCTCTTCGATCTGGGATCGCATTGTGCAGCAGAAGCAGGTGTTCGTCGAACCGCGCGGGCGACTGGACTTCAAGGAAGTCGTCGACGAGTATCACGAGACGATCAGGAACAACACGAACGGCGCTGTGTTCTTCGCAGTGTGTCGCGGAAAGGTGCATTGTGTGCTGGAGTGGAGACTTCGGAACCTGTGGCTCTTCTGAACACTGCTTCGTTTCTTGCCACCAGGTCAGCGAAGGCATCGACTTCTCCAACGATAAAGGTCGAGCCGTGGTGATCACTGGACTTCCGTTCCCGCCGACGAAAGATCCGAAGATCGTGCTGAAGAAGAGCATATTGGACGAAGCTGTCGTGCCACCAGGCGAACTCGTGAGTTGCGGTCAAGACCGCTGCGTGTGTTGTGCGTGTTGGATGTTGTGGGGTTCAGTGTCTGATACGCGTGGCGGATGCTCTGCCCCCGATATGCATGTGTGCGTGTGTGTTTTCTGTAGAAGCTGACAGGCAACGCCTGGTATATCCAGCAAGCCTCGCGAGCTGTCAACCAAGCGGTTGGACGAGTGATCCGGCATCGCCATGATTACGGAGCGATCATCTTGTTGGATGAACGGTTCGCGCAGCAGCAGCAGCAGAGATGCCTTTCGAAGTGGCTGCAGCCGTACTGCTTTTCGTGTAGAAACTATGGTGCGTTGCTGCTTTGAACGTGCTGTTCGTGGTTGTACGATGTACGATGTACGATGAAGATGAAGATGTGCTCACTCATATCTTGCCTTGTATCGAATAGGGGAAGCGCACATCGGGCTTACGAGATTTTTCAAAAGCAACAAGGCGAACGCTCCTCCACCGCAGATCGCCCAGAAAGCGTTCGTCGCGCAGCCAAAGTCGCTAGGGCTCTCGAAGAGAACAGTCTCAAGGAGTGCGGCATTATTCTCAGCCCAAGATTCGAGCCAGAGCAGCCAAGTTCAGGAGCCAGGGGGGTACGCGAATTCGTCGACTGCAATCGGAGACGGCCAGTCGTATGTGAATCCGGAACTCTTTCGGCAGCCACCAAACAGTGCTCAGCGAACAGGTACAACGCAAGAGCCTCGTTCGGAAGTGAACCCTGCGTGTGTATATGTCTATATGCTAACTGGCAATATTGCTTTGACAGGTTCAGTGGTAGAATCGAGCTATCCCAGCACTGCAATCCCTAGTCGGACATCGGCGCCACCAGTGCAGCGAAAGCAGACGCTGGGAGCACTCTTCTCAACCAAGTCCGCGATGGTCGAGTCGACGTCTTCGATATCACGCCCGTTCGTGCCGCCCAAAGCGCATCCAGCCGCTCAAAGCTCGACCAACCCAGAGAAGCGTCCAGCAGCAGGAGCAACACCAGCACCAGGAGCACCAGCAGATCAGGCAAGTTCTTGGAGCACCGCGAAGAGGAATTTTGCAACAAGCCAGGGCAATGCAACTTCCGACACCAAAGCGTCGAAGGAAGACATCTTCGTGTCCGTGTTCCCATCGGTCGCTCGGAGCGCACTTTCGGAGTCCAACGTCTCCAAGCTGTACGGACTCATTCGGCAGCTTCAAGGCGGAAACGACATCGACAACGTGCTGAGTTCGATCTGCGAGTTGCTCGAAGCTCCGGACTGTAAAGATCTGCTGAATCTGATGCCGAACGTGCTGAAAGGAACGATCAGCCAACGATTCGTTGAGAAGGCGACTTCGCTCGGCCTCCCGCTCGAGCTCTCGTTGGTGGCAGCCTCCGAAACTGCTGGTGGCGGTGGCGATGACGATGATGCTGCAGCCGGCTCGCGCAACTCAAGCATGGCGACGTTCTTCGAGCGCATCCAGCAGAAGAGGAGACGTAAGCAGCAAGAGACCCAGATGCCCACTGCCGCTGTCGTGAAAGACCCGCAGTGCGTCGTGTGCTACGACATCACGCGGAAAGCCTACGCTGCGCAGTGCGGACACATTTGCTGCATGGGATGCTGGAAGAAGGTACGAGGTGAAAACCAAAGATGGCGATGGAGATGATGCTTTACGTCCACTGACATGACCACTGCTGTTCGTCCTTCGTTCTTCTTACTGCGTGCTGCGTGCTGTTGTGCAGATGGAGAAAGACGGATTCACGTCGTGCCCGCTGTGCAAGGCGCCGCTCAAGTTTGAGCAGCTGAGCTTGATTCGAGCGGCCAAGAAGCAGCTTGCGTCGCCGTCGCCAGGGTAGCTCGCTCCACCACTGAACGAGATTTGCCGACCTCTTTACCCGCAGTCCCATCTTCTTAGTCGGGGTGGCAGCGACTGTGCGCAGGTTTTGTGTGCGCAATGAGCGAGCGAGGTACAGTAGGATGGCGGCGGCAGCAGACCTCGCGTAATGAAGTCGGCGATACCTCTCAAAAGGATCGCTGAGAACCGCTTGCACGGTCTTTGAGCAGGTCCGAAGATCGCTGAATCGGCCATGCCAGTCAAAGCAGCAGCAGGCTGTCACGATCCAGCCTGTCATCGGGATCAAGCGGAGTCGGTTTTGATGCGTAACGCTGATCGTATTATAAATATCGCGCGCCAGGTCGAGAAACGACTCGAGAACGTTCAAGCCAGAGGCGAATGGATACCTTTGAGGCAAAGAACAGGCGAGAGACTGACTGGCTGACCTGCGAAACACGAGACCACGAGAGCAAACCAGCACGGCGGCAGCAGACAGATACCCTGCCGACGCCAACAAGCTCGGCGACACCATGCTTTCGGCTCGGGAACCGCGACGCGCTTTTGCTCTCATGGGGAGGATCGGCGAGCAAACCGCTGGTAACGAAAGCAGTTGAGGCTCGTATTTATAGCAGCAGCTCGCGCTTCGTGGAAAATGGCAGCACTCTATGGCCGGTTGGTCGTTTCGCAACGCTTTGTGCAGGCGAAACATAGCAGGAGGGGGCAAGGGAGAGCAAGCAAGAGAGAGCAAGTCCCGAAGAGGTGAGTTTGGTCGAGGACACCGTGCGCCGCAGCAGAGTCTCGTGCATGTCATTCATTCTCCTACTTCCGCTGCACGTGGCTAAGCATCTCTCTCTGCCTCTATCTCTCTCGCTCTCGCTCTCGCATCGTCGGCTCGGATCAAGTGGTGCCACCCCAGCGAGCAGATCAAGTCCGTCGCGATCACCCGAAGTCTGAATCGACCATTCTGTGGCGCAGTGTCACAGTCTAGAACCAACTCCCCTTCCAGACTCCCCTCCCCTTCATCCAACCATGTTCTTCGCAAACGGATACGTCGAGACCGAGCAGCAGCAGCAGCAGCAACAGCAGCAGCAGCAGCGCCGAATGCCGCAGTGCTCCAATGAAGAGAACGACATCCTGCGCGAGCTGCTGCTCGATGGCGACTTCTCGTCCCCGCGTCACTTCGCGCTGACGCCGTCCAAGCCACTGACGTCGACCTCGTCGCTCGCGAAGCGCAACCACTTCAACCACCACCACCACGTCGAGATCTCGATCCCGCAGATCTGCTTTGACGGCAACAGCCTGAACAGCAACGGTTTGAGCAGCAGCACGTTGCTGAGAAGCACGCCGTCACTCCTGAACCGCAACTTCTCCATGTTCCCGAGTCCCAGTCCGCTGTCCCAGCAGATGCACCAGCAGATGCAGATGCCACCGTCGTCGATCATCAACTCGATCATCTCGCCACCGCGCGTGTTCATCCAGGAGTTTGCGCAGCTGCCTCGCCCGTTCTTCCACGACGCTGGACTCGACTCCGAGATCCACGACGCCAAGCACCAGCAACAGCAACAGCACCAGCAACAGCAACAACAACAACAACAACAACAGCACCACCAGTTCCAGCAACAGCACCACCAGAACCAGCAAGCGACAGCCTCAAAGTCCCCATTCTCGATCACATCCTGCCTCCCGCCTCCGCCACTGCCGATGCTGACGATGCCGCCCCTCAAGAAAAACAAGAAGAACCCGACCAATACCAACAAGTTAGCGTCGGTCTCTTCCTCCTCATCTGGAGCTGTCACTGCCAACGGTCCGGAGAAGAAGCAGCTCCGATGCTCGTACCCCGACTGCCCGAACCTGCGCCGCTCGGCCGGCTTTTGCAATCGCCACAGCGGCAAAGTGTGCAACATCGCGGGCTGCCACAAGTCAGCGCTGAGCCGCGGCAAGTGCCCCGAGCACGGCGGCGGCTCGCGGTGTAAGAAAGACGGCTGCGCCAAGTTTGCGCAGACACGCGGGCTCTGCAAGTCCCACGGCGGCGGCCGCCAGTGCAACATCGCGGGCTGCACCAAGAACGCGCACCAGAACCGCCTCTGCCGATCCCACGGCGGCGGTAAGCGCTGCGACTTCTACGGATGTCCGAAGTGGGCTCAGCGCTCCGGGTTCTGCTGCGCACACACCAAGAGCGGCCCAAGCAGCAGCAACGGGAGCGCGCACTCGCACGACGACGAGGAGGCGATGTCGGTGGCTCCGAGTCCGATGGGCTCGGCGCTTCCCATGCCCATGCTCTCGCCCACGCTGATGTCGCCTCACCGTCTGCTCTCGCTGCTGCCGTAGCTCCTCAGCCAAAGCGCACTGTGGCCTCCAATGGAAGTGGCCATCTCACGTGGACACGGACTCCTAGTGACTCTGAGGCAGTCACCTCCGAACTAACCAACTCCCCTTATTTTATTTACTAAAAGAAAAGTCTATGAGTCAAATCAATTCCATCAAGAAGGTTCTCCTGCTGTTGCGTCTCTGATTCCTCCTAGACGCTGCCGCTTGCGTCGCCACTGGCGCCCGGAGCGCACAGTCGCGGCTCGGAGCGCGTCCGCAGTCTTCCAGAACGCGCGTCGGTCTCCTGCTTCGTACGCGACGATCACTTCGAAACCACTCGGGCTTACAGCAGCTACATGCTCTCCACTGCCAGTCGTGGTACTTGCGGCTTGGGAGATCTCGATGCGACCCTGAAACTCTTCGGGCTGGTCGGTGCTGCCAGCGCTCTGCAGCCGAAAGAAGGCGTAGCGCTCACTGCTGGCAGCTTCCGTCTCAGCCTCATCGCCACCGTCATCTTCGGCTGCGCCATTGCTCTCGCTTTCGTCTTGCTGAGCGGGATCATCAATAGCGACCGGAGGATGTCCCTCCGCATACTCCCGCACGCGACGCACCACCTCTGACAAACACGCGCATCCATTGCTCTCCGCGGTCTCTGCTTTCCGCACAATCCAGCCACAACATCCTGTCAGCCAAAGTCAGAGTTTGCGATCGCTGCGCTCACTCAACAGCGCACCTCGACTGCCGACACCACCCGCACCTGGCACGGTGAACACGAGCTCCTGCCGCCGATGCGCCTCTTTCCGCTTGCCCAGCACTTTGCTCTGTTATGCGCCGCAGCAATTATACGCTCAGATACCATCAGATGCCATGAGCGACTTGTCATCACAGCAATGCATCTGCTCACCTCTGGCGCGTCCGAGCCAGCTAAATCGGTCGCGAATGTCCAAGCGATGCCCCAGCGCTTCGTCCGGCCCTGGAGAAACTCAGTCGTGCGCGTGTGCGCCACCTGCTTCTCGCGCAGCACCTTCAGGATCTTGCGGACCGTCGACTTTCGCCCAATCATTGACGTGTACCAGAGCACTTTGGTTTTCAGCATGAGGCTGTCGTCGATCATGTTGCTGATAAACGCGACCTCGCCGCCTGGAAACACCATCTCGCTCTTGCTGCCCATGCAGCACGCGCTCGGGTTTGTGTCCGCCTCGCTCATGTCGTCGAAGAACGGCGGGTTGCACATCGAAAAGTAGAATCTGTCGCCTTCGCTGCTGTTCCCAAATCCACCTAGATCCGGATCATCACCACTGGATCCCAGCGGCTCCAGCAACAGTCTCGACGTCTCGACTTTCTTCACGAGGATCTGACCCTCGAGCGTATTGCGAGCCACGTTCGCCCTTGCATACTCACAGGAGACAGCGTCGATCTCCGTCGCGATGAAGCGCCAGTTGTTCATCTTGGCACCGAGCAGCGCGTAGATGCAGCTCGCGCCAGTGCCAATGTCGATTCCGCAGATCCGAGCAGGACATCGGCTGGGACTGGAGCTGCTACCGCTGCTGCTGCTGCTGTTGGCTGCCTCGGATGGCGCAGCGAACGGGTTCACGTTGGCTTGGAGCAGCAGGTCTTCGATCCAGTGCAGATAGTTCAGGCGATTCGGGAGCTACTGCCACGCATTTGTCATAAGCGACAGTCAGTCCGAGTCATACTGTGTCCGTGCTCACAGGTGAGGAGTGCGGCGTACGGGTGGACAGAGGCGGTCGATCGGCATGGTCCACTGGAGCTGGAAGTCGTGCAGCAGCAGCGTCTTCGTGAGCTCGCGCACAGCGAGCGGGTCGTCCCACGCGAGCGACGCCGTGCGCTTCTCGCCATTCACATTGCGAACACTAATGGCACGCAAGAACGGCACAAGCGAGACGTGAGGACGTGGTTGTTTGTGCAGCAGTGCAACAGAGAGAGGCAGTGCAACAGAGAGAGAGAGAGAGAGAGAGAGAGAGAGAGAGACGCCAATTCGGACGCACTACTGCCTGAACGACGGGTAGAGCGCCGCGAGGGCGAAGAAGTCGGGCGGCGCGTCCTTGTAGCGGTTGCGCGCGTGCAGCTGCGCGCCGAGGTGCGGTGTCGGTCGGCGCTTCTCGGCTCGCATGGCGCCTCGCGTGTTTGCCGAGTCAAGGTGCAGAAGTGGAGGACTCTATTTTAGGATATATGTCCTCTATTTACTTCCGAAGGCGACGATCTCGCAGCGATGGCATCTTCGGTCGGCGGCTGCCACCTCCTGCTGCTGCTGACATCGGTCGCTGCTGTCGCGAAGACGGCAGCAGCTTCTGACTCAGCAAGTCGTCGCAGCTACCCAATAGCGCCTGCTTGACAAACTTGATCGGCACACTCGTGGCATCGATGCGCTCGCGCATGGACGCCATCGCCGCTTCTCGGAGCAGAGCGCGCACGTCGCCCGCAGACTTGCCGCTCGTGTGCTTTGCGACGTAGACTGCGACTGCGTTTGCATCCGTCAGCACTGAGTCTTGCGAGTAGTCGAGCGGGATCTTCGTGAGCGTGTCGAGAGCAATCTGCTCGCGCGCCTTCTCGTCCGGAAACTCGACGTGGATATGCACATCGAAGCGCCTGCGCGACAGCATCAAATCAGAAAAAGCAGACAGCCAAAGCCGTCATCAGGATCCCACACATGAAAGCAGACGCACCCGGGTCGGAGAATGGATGGATCCAGGAGCTCTCTCCGCATCGTGGACGCCAGAATCACGACGTGCTGCTTCAGGAACGCGTCGCGCGCTTCACGACTCGCCAAACTACTCTGCAGCTTCGCGGGGCTCGTCGTGAAGCCGTCCATCTCGACGAGCAGCATGCTTAGCATGCGGTCGAACGTCTGCTCCGTGCTGTTGTCAAACCCGCGCACCGGCGCGATGCTCTCGATCTGATCAAAGTACAAGACGCACGGCGCGGCGTTGCGAGCCGTCGCGAACAGCTCGCGGAGCGCTTTCTCCGTGTCGCCGACCACTTTCGTGAGCAAATCCGTGCAGTTTACCGACACAAATGACGCGAGCCCTCGTCGTCGCACTTCGTCAGCGACGGCGTTCGCGAGGTGGCTCTTGCCCGAGCCAGGCGCGCCAGTGAGTAGGATTCCCTTTGGCGGCACGGTGCCGAACGACAGGAAGCGGCTACAGTCTTCCAACGGCTCGAGCAGCGACACAGTGAGCGTCTCGAGCGCTGTCTCCATTCCGTACACGCTCGGGAATGTCTCGTGAGCACGTGACGAGCTGGAACGCTGGTCGTCTCGAGGTTGCTGGATCGAGGTACTCGCTGGGTGCTTCTCTCGCTGAGACACGTGGTGCGTCTGGAGAACCGACGGGTACGTGGTCGCGAGCGCTTCCTCGAAGTGCTGCGGCTGGACTGTCACGAGCGCCGAGTCGGAACTGGCGCTGCTGGCGTTCAGGCAGACCTGCAGCGCCTTCTGGCAGAGACTCAAGAGATCTGCACCGACGAAGCCGCCCGTGGCTTCGCTGAGGCGCACGAGGAATGGAGACGGAGGCGAAGACTGCTGCTGCTGAGACTCCTTGCCATTGATCGCCCAGGTTCTGGTCAGAATCTCGAGGATCTCAAGTCGCTCACGCTGTCCTGGAGGCTCAATTCTCACGACGAGGTCGAGTCTGCCGTTCGAGAACACCGCCGGGTCCATCGTGTCCAAATGGCTGGTCGTCCCGAGCACAAACACGCGATGCTGAGCACTCTTGATCTTCTCGAGACACGCCAGAAACGTGCCCAGCACGCCAATCTCCAGCGCGTTTTGCGTGCCTGCGGCTGAAGATCGCGCCGTCGTGATCGACTCAATGCCGTCGATAACGAGGATGCTCGGCGCCTGCTGGATCACGGACTCGAACGTCTGCACGAGCTGCGCCTCGGACTGCCCCACGAACGTCTGGAAGATGTCTGCCGCGTGCAGAAACGTCACGGACACACCGAGGCACTTGCAGAGCGCTTTCGCAAGCAGGGTCTTGCCAACACCGGGCAGTCCGCTGATGATCGCCCCGACATTCGGAGCTGCTACTACACTGGCGCTATTGCCGCCATTTGCTCCAGGCTGGAGCCGAGCGAGGATCGCCTGGAGCAACACTCGCGCGTAGGCGTCCAGCCCGCCGATGTCTTGCGAGAGCTCTGTCGCATACTCGTTCAGCGGTCGGAGTGCACGCGGAGGCGAAGAGCCACTCGCTCGACTCGATGCGTCTGCAAACCGCACGGTCACTCGCGTGGCACTTGTGATCTCTCCCAACGCCGCACAACAGCCAGAGCCTCGCTGCTTCCACTGGATACCGGAGAACCGCGCACTCTCTTTGCGATTGAACCAGTTCAGAGGCATGCGCTGTCCGTCCCAGATCGTCGAGCCCTGGAGCAGCTTGACGAGCACGCGCTTGAGCCCGTTCGCAACCGCTGGCGGCGGCGCACTGCGCTCCAGGAGCTGCAGCTCCACCGCCGCGACTTGTCCAACTGCGCATCTGCACGGGTATTCGAGAGCTTCTGTGGTGTCTTCAGCGTTGCGAACGCTGACACCAATGTGAGCAGCGCCATCACTTGAGCCACGCAGTACTGTCCACAGCCCGAGCGACGCTGTGCCTTCGCCGGCTTGCTCGTCCGCTGCCGATCGCAATTGCGCAAAGCATACGCTGCTGCTGGTATCTGACGACGCGTCTGCTTGTTGCACCTGCACGACGCGATGAGACGAGAGCTTCTGTGACGCGTAGAGTACGCAGCGGCGGTCGCCGGCAGCCACCGCGTCGCAACGCACGCGGAGCAGCGCCATGTTCGTCGCCCGGATCGATTTGCTCCAATGCACGCAAAGATGCCAATCAGCGCACAACAAAGTGAATGCTGTTGAGTCCACTATTGGACGACAAACGATAGAAGGGTACACAAATGTGGCTCGCTCAATAGTAGCCTCCCTTAGCTTTTCGGGGCTGATCGATCACACAGTCACACATTTGCATATTGGAGAACAGCAGAGCGCAGGCAGGAAGAGCGCGATCGCGACGGCTCCGCTCTCTCTCTCTCTCTATCTCTCTATCTCTATCTATCTATCTCCCCCTCTCTCTCTCTCTCTCTGTAGCTCTCTCTGTGGCGACGCGTCACCTCTTCCTCGTATCCTCCACACGCACGCGCACCTGCATTGCAGCCTTCGCCTTCAGAACCAGCAGCAGGAGCTCGTAGCGCCGCAATGGACGTGTGGTCGGCCGTGCGCCAGTACGAGCAGCGCCAAGGCGCGCCGGCGTTCGACGAGTACATGCACGCGGCGGTGTCAGCGCGCACGCTGCCATACGTGATGCGCGTGCCGGCGAGCTTCCTGCCGTGGGACCGCAAGAACGGCGTGATCGCGCTGCGGCGGAAGGACAAGCTGCTCGCAGTCTGCCGCTGCGGCGTCGTGCTCGCGGGCATCTACTTCCAGCTCGAGAACGCGACCCAGTCGCAAGTGGCCGTGGCGCTCAAGGTGATGGACCAGAGCCAGCTGCAGCTGCAGCGCGACGACGTGGAGAACGAGGTGCGCGTGATGTCGCAGCTGCAGATGGCGGGCGTCGACGCGCCGCTGAGTAACCCGTACGTGATCCGGTGGGAACACGGGCAGGACGCGCACAATCAGTACCTCGCGACCGAGTACATCGCGAATGGGAGCTTGCAGTCGTATGCGCACAAGAAGATCCGGCACTTGATGGTGAAGCACCTGCAGGACTTTGTCACCAAGCACGGCGAAGGGCCGACGAAGCTCGAGTGTGTCTCGTACGTGTATCGCGGCGCGGGGCACGAGTGGATGCGCGAGAGCATCGAGCTCTTCCAGGGCATCGTGCGCGGGCTCACGTACCTGCACGCGCAGGGCGTGGCGCATCTCGACCTGGATATTTATAACGTCGCGGTGGACAAGGAGAACGTGCCGCGCATCATCGACTACGGCAGCAGCCAGCTCATGGACCACCGGCAAGTCGTCGGTGCGGGCTACGTCGGCATCAAGTGCAAGCCAGTGTTTGTGGCGCCAGAGGTGCGGGAGCACGCGAAGCACCCGACGCCGCGGCCGGGCTTTCTTGGGCCACAGGCGGATCTCTGGTCCGTTGGAGTCGTGGTACGTGCCAGCTATGAAACCCGCTTGCGCTGGGTAGTGGTTCGCACAGCCTGGCTAATTATCAACCGACCTAACTGCTGTGCTCGCTCGTGTGCCTCTTTGTGTGTGTGATTGCAGCTCGTGCAATGCGTGGTGTGGGGCTTTCGAGGCGGGCCGTCGTACCTTACAACGAACCCCAAGTGGCGCGCAGAGGTGTTCACTCACATCGATGCCACGTGCGACCACGAAACGTGCTTCCTGTGCCAGAACTTCATCGCGATCCCGCCGCTCGTCGGTGTGATCATCAAGCAGCTGCTGCACCTCGACCCGCTGCAGCGACCGACAGCCTACGACGTGGCAATAGCGCTCCAGGAGAACCGGCAGCTCGGGCTCTTCGCGCCAACGCACGCGCGATCCAGACGACAGCCGGGCAGCTCAAGTTCCTAGAGGCATGGGTTGCCGCGGCAGCTGGATGGGACGTGGTGGGTTGGCTAACGATGCGAGTAGGATGTTTCGGTAAGTTATAGACGCATGGGTGGCAGCAGACTGAAGCTATGAGCTGGCGAGGCAACAAATCAGCACCTCTCGACACCGGAAGCCTGCACCCGAATTATCAGTCAAACAATGAAGACGTAATATATAAAAATGACGCTTTCAGCTTGGTGAGTGCTGACGCAGCGCGTGCTGCTCCTCCAGGACAAACATGGCGAGTGTGAAGTCCTCCTGTTTTCAAGGAATAGGCAGACACCACAGGTCACAACATGTCGTCAAGAGAGAGCACGTTAGCTCCAGCACTTTCTACAAGATCGCGTGAAAGCAGGACTCAAGCGACTATACCAGCTGCAGCGCGAACTCGCCCAGCTCGTTCTCTTCGCCGCACAAGTGGTACGTCTTTAGGAGCATGCGGTCGTCCAGGAGCGGCAGCTTGGAGCGCACGAGTGCAGCAAATGCTGCGAGAACATGAGGTTGCACAATTTAGCATCAGCGAGAATAACTGACGCCAAGATTGAGGACTCACCGCTGAAATGAATCACCCCCGAACCGTCGGGGTTGATGCGCTGGAAGAGCACGGACCATTCTTCCTGGACTCTGTCAACATTCACCGACAGCCATCGAGATAGAGAGAATGAGAGCGTCAGCCAATGGATGGGACATCCATTCCCACAAACCAGCGCAGCTCATCAGCCGACCGTACCTCACTTGGAACTGCAGCCACACGTTCATGATCGAGTCGAGGATGTCATCGACGTGGAGCATCGCCATTGAAGCCGACAGCTGCAGCTGGGACGGCAGCGCACTGTCTCGGCGCCGCGCAGACCCCACACTCGGCGTCCCCAGCACATCACGGTCCGTAACCTGAAGCATGAGCAGCTGCTGGCGCTGGTCCTTGTCGAGGATCAAGCGACTGAGCAGCGGCTCGTCGACGAGCTCCTTGAGCGAAGTGTACGGGATCAGGCACGCGTGATACGGCTCGTCTTCTAATCGGAACTGCATCTGCTCGAGCGGGATAAGCTTCTGGAGCACCAGTAGATAGAAGTCCAGCGCCACGCGGTGAGCGCGCGCTTTCGGCACGGCGTTCGCAAAGCACATGAACCACTTGATGCGCACTTTCTCCTGCGTATGGCCCGAGTGCTTGGCGCCAGCGAGCAGCCGAGTGAGCTTCTTCTGCGCCATGGCTTTGAACCCGAGCTCCACCAGGTACGCATCCTTGATGAATGCGACAAGCGACTGGCGCGATCTCCCCATGGCGTCGTCCTGCGCGTCAGCGTTGATCTTCTTGACGTAGATGCGAGCGATCTCCTGGACGACCTCGGTGGGGGTGAGGAGAGTGGAGGACCCGGATTCCAAGCGACTGAGGTTGCCACTGAGCAGTGGCTGTGCGCCGCCACCAGCAATCTCAGTCTGCACTGGCGCTTGAGACTGCGACTGGGTCGAGTCCTTGCGCTGCAGCGATGCTGTCTGGGACTGTGCTGAGTCCTTGCGCTGCAGCGATGCTGGCTCGTGCGCTCTTTTCGACGAGTCCTTTCGCTGCTGCTGTCCTGTGGTGGTACTATTGGGAGCTGGAGAAGCCTTGGGCTGCGTCCGAGTGAGCGAGAACATGTCGCGCTCCTCCAGCTCGAGCTGCTCGCGGATTCGCAGTTTCCCGTTGAACTTAGCTAGGTGCTTGCCGGTCTGCGTCCCAACACTCTCGAACTTCTTGCTCTCGAGCTGGAAGAGCATCGGGTTGAAGTTCGGGTCCGAGAGGTCAGGGAGTACTGAGCGGTGGTACACGAGGAAGTTCGAGAAGAGCGTCGGGTTGCTCTCCAGCGGTTCCTACAAGCATGCCAGGTGCAAACCACAAAGTTGAATGAACACGCTTGCAGTAATTCAGGAGGGCGACCACACCTCGATAAGACTCAACGCTGGACGTACCATGAGGAGGTCTGGATACTTGGCAAACAGACGCGTCACGAGCACGGGCTTGCGGTGCGCGATGTCGAGGAAGAACTCTGGGTGCTTCTCCAGCGTCTCACTGAGCAAGTGCGGCACGAGCGCAAACGCGATCGCGAGTAACGACGGGTCCTCGCGGAGCACCTGGGCGAGTAAGTCTGGCGTGGTCTTTAAGATATGGCTCAGCGTGCCCGGCGCTGCGAGCAGCACTTTCGCGAACGTGGCTCGACTCGAGATGAGCAGCTCTAGATATGAGGCAGAGGAGTTGTGCCAGCATGCTATGAGCGATGTGTTTAGCGCTACAAGAGCAACCGCAGAATGCAGCTCACCTGAAAGGATCGGAGGGTTCTCCTTGACTGCGTCTGCGAGCGCTGCAGGATGATTCACCAAGAGATCCGTGAATCCACGCGGATGGTGCAGCAGGAACTCTTCCAGCACCGTCTGCGCAGAAAGGGGCAGCAGCATCAGTCAATGCGGCATTGCTCGAGAGTTCATCGCAGGCGACGAAGTGCTGGAAGAATCCGTACCGTGCTGTCTTTAAGCGTGTGGTTGAGCAGCGAGAGCAGCACGTCCTGCCGCTGCAGAAGCACCTGCGACACGAGAAAGATGTTCTGCTCCAAGATGCGCGCGACGAGGTACTGCGAGTCCTGTTCGACAATAGACAGCTGCGTCAGACTCCGATAACTCTCCATTGTACTCGCTCGATCAATGCCGGGAGAAAACATAACAAACCTGGAAGATGTGCGCCGTGAGGAATGGCGACTGCCACAGGATCGCTGCGAACTCGCCTGGATGGCGCTCGATGAGTCGCTGAAAGAGTGGCTGGCTCATCGTCGCACGCTGGTAGTCACCAGTGGCAGCGTCACTACCACCACCAGCAGTGGTAGCAGTCACAGGAGGGCCAGAAGAGGTGCCAGACGACACCGCGTCCGTGAGAATCGAGTCCATTGCGTCCACGTTTTCCGTCAGGAAGCTGCGGAACTCGGCCAGGTGGGTGTTTGCGATCTCCTGCAGCACACGCTTAGTCTCGCTCGCGTTCAGTTGCGTCATGAGCATCGCGTAGAAAAAGCTCTTCTTCTCGGCATTCGGGTGCTGGAAGAAGTACTTGAGCAACTCGCCGCACGCGAGGCACGCGAGCGTCTCCATGTTGCATTGCAGGAACGAGAGGAATAGCGACTCTTTCTCGAGCGGCTCGTCATCGCGTAGCTGAGGGAGCAGGCTTGCAATCTGCTCGCGGATGCTCAGTCGTGCCTTGTGGCTGTTGCGCTCGTTCGCTCGAGCCACTTGAGCGCGAGCTTTGTCCAGCGCATCTGTGAGCTCCTCGCACTCTTCAAAGTAGAGCTGTCGATACTGAGGTTGTTGCTGATGCAGCTCGTCGCCACTCTGAGAGCTCTCGCGATGGGCTTCATCTCTGGAACTCTGAATCGCAACCTTCTTCTTGGTAAAGAGCCCCGACTCGAGAACGCAGAGTGCAACGTTGAGCACGCGCTGGTACCCTGGAAGCCGGAGCGTGAGCTTCTTCAGGCAGTCGAGCGCGATGATAACCGAGATCCGATCCGGATCGGACGTTGGGACGAGCTTGCGCCGAAGAATGTCTGGACAACAAATCACATCCACACGCGAGCGTCAACAGATACAGTCCAAGCTCACTAGGCAGCACGAAGACAACTGCATTCGCCTCGTACAGGACTGCTCGATGTGGCTCGTGATCGATGCCCACAGTTTCGAGATCTCTGTCGGGGAAGTGCTCTCGCTGCAGCTCCAGTCTTCGACAATGTCGTAGAGTAATCGCTCCTGCTTGGGAGACCCTCTTTACAAGCCACACACAGCGAGCAGCGCCAGCAGCGGTCAGCACAAACGCTACATCGCCAGCCAGCAGCAGCACAAGCTGACTCACCCGTCGTCCAGCGAGAAGAAATGGCGCAGCAGGAACGAAGTCTTGCGCTTGGCCGTCTCGAGCACGCTGCCGTCGTCGATGACTCCCGACTGCGTGACGAACTTCTGCAGCCGCACGCACTCGATCTCCTGCTGCGCCTGCTCTTTTATCTGTTGCAGCGCGTCCACGTTCACGCGGTGCTTGTACGCGAGCATGCACGCCGTGAGCTCCACGTGCTCTCTTGAGCGTGTGTTCACATCGAGCGAGATGGGTGTTGGCGACGGTGATGCTAGCTCCTCAGCAGCTGTCTGGTGAGAACATGCAGAGACATCCTTCGTTGGTGATGCTGTCGTCATTGTGACAGTCAGCGGTCGCTTGAAGCTCTGCGGTGGTCTGTCCGAGCGTGTCTCGTCGTGGGACAACAGCAGAACCGGACTGGCGCGCGGCGTCGCGACTCTCGCGATCCCCGCGCTTTTGCATCGCGGCGTGCGTGCGCTTGGTGGAGGAGAGCTCTGCTGCATTGGGCTCATCGGAACAGTTTGTCGAGGTGATGCTGGCAGAATCCCCGTTGCTCCTGCTGCTGCTCCTGGGCTGGTGGCGCCGATCCTTCGGCCGGTCTGTGGTCGTGTGGGCTGCTGCTGCTGCTGCTGAAAATGTTTCTCCCACACTGGGGCGTAGCCTCTCGTGACACGCGCGTGATCATTCGGCAGGAGAAGCTGGAAGAGGTCGTACTTGCTTTGCTGCTGGAGCTGTCGAGCTTGCTGGTGCTCGCCGAGGCTCGCGAGTCCCAAAGCAGGTCGCTTGTTCCTGTTGCAGGTCTCGGACATCGTCTCCGTTGCTGGACCTGTTGGAATTGCAGCGGTGGAGCTCCGAGATTGATCCGCGCGCGCGCGCAGCCAGCAACAACAACGCAAGAAGCAGGCAGGTGCAGACTCAAATAAACAACCAAGCATCAATCACACTGTCGCGTTTCACATATTTTTGCACTTGCTCTATTCCGAGCCATCGCCATTCGAGAACTGGTCGCCGATCGATCCGCCCGGATGGTTGCCCCGGAAGTTTATGGCGCAGTCCCCCATGCGGTGCACCAAGTGCTCGACCATCGCGTTGCAGATCGATTCCTAGCACCGACATTGCGGACAGACAGAGAGACAGACACACAGAGCCATATCAGCAAAGAGCCCTCGCTGCAAAGGCGAACCATTCATCCTCATCGTGTACCTGGACGACGATGCTGCGCGAAGGCACGGGGCACAGCTCGTGGTCGTCCGCGGGTGCGACAATAGCCTAAACAGACATCCGCAAGCACGAGTCCCAGATCATTAGCAATCCACTCAGATCCAACTATCGCTGGAAAACAGATACTGCAGTCACCACGCACCACATCGCACTTGAGAGCCAACGGCGAGTGTGCGTCGCTCGTGATCGCTATGACAGGACACTCGGACGCCTGGAAGAGATGCGGCAGCTCCAGCAGCTCGGGCGTTTTCCCACTGTGCGACAAGATGATCACCTGAGCAATCACAGGAGCAGCAATATTTAAACACACCATCGAAAAGAAGGACTCATGTTAGTATGCGGTCAGGAATCTTTTCCAGGAGCGCTGGCTGTACATGCTACGCACCACATCCTCGTGGCGCAAGTTGCCCAGCTCGCCATGCACCCACTCGCTGCCGTGGATCCACTGCATACATTGCCAGCACCAACAGCAGAAACAGCAGTTAGTAGCAGCTCGGATCAAGCAATACAGCCATTGCGCGCGACGTGTGCTTACTTGACTGCGCACAGAGATAGATGCGAGCGTCGACGCCAGTCGCTGCGCGACGATGCCGGACTTGCCGACACCCGTGACGTACACGAGGCGGTCGCGCGCATGGCACTCGGCGATGTGCTGTGCGCACGCTTCGATCGCTGCGAGCGCGTTCGCGTCGCTTGCCAGGAAGTCGTGCAGGTTCTGCAGCATCACGCAGCAACGAGCAAGTCAGGGTCGCCATGCCCTAGTAGTTTACATGCCAAGGCAGGCAGGAGTCACGCACCTGCAACGCTGCGGTGTCCTTCGCGATCGACTCCAGCAGCACATTCGGAGGCATTTCTGGCTGCTGAAGCACACACACACACACAAACAGCAACAGACAACACACAGCTTAGCATCCCAGTGCGCGTATGCACTGCGACCACGCATTGCTCTTCAAGCGACTCACGTCGTGGTGCGAGTTGCCGTCGCAAACGAATCCGTTGGTGTCAGCCGAGCCTGTCGAGTGCCAGCGGCGCAGGGGGCTGCCCACTGCCGCAGCAGAAGCCGCAGCAGAGGTGGTGGTAGTAGTCATAGAGGACAGTGGAGATGCGGTGGTGCAGAGGGCAGCGCAGAGAGCAGCGCGCGCGCGGCCGCTGCGAACGTGGAGCATCCGCTGCATCATCCGTGCGTCAGTGCGTCAGTGTGGAAATGCGGACATGCGCGAACGCAGGAGAGCTCGACGGTGTCGCTCTCGCCTGCGATTGGCTGAAACTGCTAAAATAGCGCTCTTCGATTGGCCAGGAGCTTGGTGCAGTGGCTCGCGTCAATAAGCACCTTCTGATGTTACAGAGCTTGCTGGGGGGTATTGCGTATAACGGGTGCATAAAATAGACACTTTCATACATTATCCAAGAAAATGGAGGCGAGGATCTCTTTTCTGATCTGAATTGGTTTGGGAGGCTCATGAAAGATACTCGAGTCGCCGTCGATTGCAGCCACTCGCCATCCATCATCGCTCTTGCCTTCAAATCGAGCCAAGCAAGCGAGCAAACGAGCAGCCACCATGGCGGCACGAGCGACGGTTGACGGCGACGGCGACGGCGACGGCGCTCTGGGCTTCGCAGCGCGGCACTCGCAGCTGCAGCAGGTGAGCAGGCGTCGACGGCGCTGCCACCGCGAGAGGGAGCGCGCGCAGCTGCTGCTGCCAGCGTCGACGGCGGCTCGTGAGGACGACAACATCTCCGAGAGGTGCATTTCTGTCGTCGCTAGTGTGTCGTCACGCTCGCATTGACTCACTGTCTGTATCCTTTGCTATGCGGCGCATGTGGTGGTGCTGAAGGCGTCGAGGAGCAGCAGACCATCAAGCGCAGGAGCTGGCGCTGCTTCAAGCGACCACAGCGAGACGAGGTGCGTTGGTGCACTGCCGCATGCGCCGCATCTATTGGAGCTGCTGCTGCTGCTGCTTTATCATTGCTTCGAAGTGTAGTTCACACACGTGTGGTGTGCCGTTCTTCAGGCTTCACGGCGTACCAGCTGACGTCGCCAGCACTGCGTCCGCTCGAGCGATGGTACTACCAGCTGCAGCTGCTGACACTATCAGGAGCACCGGATGAAGCGCCAAGCAACAGTTTTGCAGATGCAGTCGTCAATGACGGAGAACATGAAGTCGGAGCAGATCGTCCAACAGCGCTCGTGGCGCTCGAGCGGGTGCTCGCACGCGACGTTGCGTGCTTCGATCTGCAATACGCAACTGGTGCGAGAGTTCAGGACGTGGCGAAGAGTCTGCTCGAGAGCAGCAGTCCTTCCGAGCCCGCGCCGTCACTCCCAGAGGAGATCCTGAGCTTCTCGACGATGAAGAGCGGCCGCGCGTGCCGCGTCACGTGTCTGCAGCTCAGCCTTGACGACTCGCAGTTCGCCTTCCACTCGAGCCTCTTCATCGACGACTTTACCGCAAGGGCCACGCAACTGCTGGCTCCGAGCACAAGCCATGCCAGCAGTCTGATAGAGTTTGCATGGAGAGAGCTCGCACCATAAGCAGCAGCCACGCAAACAGCAATATGATACGAGAACGAGAACACAGGAGAGTTTGACATTCGCTGTGTGTATCTTCAATGGGGCTCTTCTCATGGACGACTCTTTCATGAATCAATCCAGGTTTATTTCCCATTAGGATTTCGCACCACCCAATACTTCAATGCTCTCTAGCGCGTCGCGCGTCGCTTAAGCAGTCAAGAGGCACGCACCGCCGGCAGCCTTGATCTTCTTCTCGGCTTCCTCCGAGAAGAACTTGGCCTTCACGATGAGCGGGATCTCCGGAAGGCGGCCCTTGCCGAGCACCTTGAAGAAACCAGCCTTGGTCACGTCGATGACCGGAGCCTTGCCGTCCTTGTTGGCCTGCGCTTGCTCCTTGGTCTTCTCCGAAACCAGCGTCCACAGGCGCTCGACGTTCACGGTCGGGCAGTGGGTGCGGTTGCGCAGCAGGTGGAAGTGGCGCATACCGACCTTACCGAAGTAACCCGGGTGGAACTTATCGAAGAGGATGCGGTGGTGGTGCTGGCCACCGGCGTTACCGCGACCACCTGGGTGCTTGCGGTGCTTTCCGATACGACCGTGACCGGCGCTGACGTGACCACGTTTCTTACGGTTCTTGGAAAAACGGGATGGCTGTGATGGGACAAAGACACCAAACACAAGGCAGAAGCGTTAGTCGTGCAGATCGTGGTTGGCACGGTGGCGGGGAGACTGTCTGTGCGGCGCCGGTGCGGAGAGCTGGAGCGAGTGTGTGAGCGAGAGAAAGAGAGAGGATGAAGCTGCTGAGGTGTCCGCGTGCTTGATATCTGGAGATCTGCTGGGCTGGCAGGATCACTGGTGTGTGTCTGTTTGCGTCTTGTCTTCGAGGTGCGGGTATGTTGCTCTTTGGCGCGCCTTGGTTCAACGACCATGTGGGTGTACTCGTCGTCCATCGACCTGTAATCGAGCAGCGCACGAGCTCATGCGCCATCGTGTCGCTGCTCATCTGCTCGCTCGCTCTGCTGCGGTCTTCATCGCTCGACTGTGCTCGCCGTCGATAGACTGCACCCATGGTGGTGCCGCTGACACTCGCGCTCCCTCGATTTCTCTCTCCGCTCGGTCTCTCTCTCTCTTGCTCGCTCGCTCTCTCTCTCTCGGACGCACACGCACACGCACACAGAGGGCGACATGAACAGGTTGCCTTACCATATTGACTTGGTGATAGGCGAATGCGAATGACCCGACCAGGAAAATGCGGCGATTTCAGCGAGAGGCGCCAAAATGAATGGCTCGTTGGCTCTCAGCTCCCGAGCATACAAACGCCAAGTCAAGGGAGACGCGCATACAAACTCCGACACGAATCGTCCCGAGTGGACGCAGCTCGTTTTGGCGCAAGTCGAGTCGCTCAATGGCAGCACGTAATTACGCATGAGCGCGCTAAAGTGCGTTTCGTAATAACGCTTCGGTAGGTACGGCTCGTAAAAGAAAACGAGAGAGAATGACACACAGCCTTGCACGCGTTACAAAAGGCCAGTCTTACTGTCAAATGTATGAAAAGCGCCGCGCTTCATTTCCCCGTATTTGCAAAATAGAGGCTGCGCGTTTCTTTCCCACTCGTTATGGCAGGTTGCATTGTGGTGACCCGTTGAAGTCCTCTCTGGTAGACAATAACAGCGAAGTGTCCATCGAAGCGTAACCCGATACGGCCCAAAAAGTCCGGATAAGCGGGTTATATTGGGGAACTCTATTGCTGGAATCTTCTCTAGGCGTTTGTATAAAATACAACCTCAATGTGTCAAAACATTTCTGCCTGCCGTAATGACTGCGAGCTGGTCCATTCACA
Source organism: Globisporangium nagaii (assembly GCA_023335995.1). Taxonomy (NCBI): domain Eukaryota; phylum Oomycota; class Peronosporomycetes; order Pythiales; family Pythiaceae; genus Globisporangium; species Globisporangium nagaii. Next base: position 26,703 of record JAADWH010000059.1, read on the forward strand.
GAATATTCCTCGTCCTCGTGGGTCAGTTGTGCAATATCCGTATCGAAGCGGCTCGCGCGATCGGCTCGCGGTCCATCGGACCGGTTCGGTCGATGGGTGGGACTCGGCATGTTGTGATCACGAAAGTCAGTACTTTTATGGTGTGCATGAAACGACGCGAGCCAACCCGCGAGCATGGACCCAGCGACGATCCACCTGCACGGCGTTGCTGCAGAGACGACTGCAGATGCGTCAGGTGAGCTGGCTAGCAGTGCACAGTTTGCTGCGACGGACCATCGTGACGCTACCGACGCACCGAGCGCAGACAGTCACGAACGCCTTCTGAGTCGCGACGCGGCGTCCGTGCGCATCCAGAGCGTGTATCGAGGCTGCTCGGCGCGCAAAGCGCTGGGCTGGAAGCAGCGTGCACAGTGGATCAAGCAGTATGACCCGGGCTCGCAACTCTTTTACTTCTACAACATCGACTCGGGGCTGTCGCAGTGGGAGCAGCCGCACGAGTTCGTCGACGGCGTCGAAGATCCCAAGACGAACAGCGTCGTCAAGATCCAGAGCGCGTACCGATCCAAGAAAGCGAGGAACGAGCTGAGCAGCAGGAGTCGCGTCGGCGCCATGACTGGAGACAACGATGGAGATCAAGGCGCTGCTGACGAAGAAGGCGGAGATGATGGCGAAGTTGGCGAAGATGGTGGTGACGGTGCGGTCGACGACGCAGCTGAGGAGACCAGGCGGGATGGTGCTGCAGCACCAAATGGCGAAGAAGCGACCTTGGCAGAAGATCTGCCGGTTGATAGTCAGTCTGAAAGAGACGAGCAGCAGCAAATCAAGATGAGCGCTGCGGTGTCCATTCAGTGTGCTTTTCGACAGTACACTGCCGGCAAGGCGGTCGAGGCCAAGCGGAGCCACCTCCGCGACATCACAGACCCTGGCGCAATCAACCAGAAAATCAGCGACTTGATGCGCGCGATGGACGAAATCCAGGGAGAGCTAACGTCGCGACAGCTCACAACTGTAGCTGAGCGCGAAGGCTTTCCGCACCTCCGAGAGCTCGTGATTTCGTGGACGAGCGCTTTCGATCTCGTCAAAGATCGCATCCTCGGACTCCCGCATCGAGCCGAGCAGGTCCAGCTGGTGGAACTCGCGGCTGAAAGGATCGTCTACGCGAAGTTCCTTCACGAGACGATGGCGGAGACTCGGAGCGAGTGCTTGGCGCTGCTGCGCAGCATCTTTCTCATGAACAGCTACTTCGTCGAGCTTGACGTCAAGCGCATCAATGAAGCGAATGCTGTGTTGCGAAAATGGAAGGCGCACGAGCTGTGCGCGCTGGCAGATCCGCGGATCAAGAAGCTCGTACAGCTCGACGATCTGCATGAGATCTTCTCGCAGGTGGAAAGCTCGCTCCGTCGAGCGATGGGCTTGACCGACTTCAACTCGGGGTCGACAACCGCTGCCGGGAAGCGGTACGAGGAGTGGCATGCGGAAGTTGATGCAGCTCTGAACAGCGTGCGCGAGATGGAGCAGCGTTTGCTCCACAAGATTCACTTGCTGCAAATGGTTCGAGCGGCGCAAGGCGAGAAGAAAGAGGTCGCACTGATGGAGATCGAAGACTTCAACAGCTCGCAGATCGAGATGCAGCAGAGAAAGCGTGCGAAACAAACCGAGGAGTATGCAGCATTGTTGGCGAAGTGCCGTGAAAGCTGGCAAAGTGGTCTCGCAAAGCGGCACGAGGACGCGCTTGAGATCCTCGAAATCGAGAATGCAAAAGTTGAAGCGACGGCGAGAAAGATGGAGATCGTGGAGAAGATACACAAACGCGACCATCACCGCCGCGCGACTACAAAGCTGTCGATCTGGGAAGCTGCGAAAGAGGGGCTGTCCGTGGAGATCATCCGCACAATGGTGTTTGCGGAGATGCAGAAAGCTCGGAGGCTGGGCTACGACTTCAATCTCAGAACTGCACGCTCAGACCGCGGAGAGACGCTGATCCAAATCGCGTGCTGGTGGGGGCACGAGGTGCAGCTGAAGTACTTGTTGCTGGCGGTTTTGTGTGTGTTCTTATCTATCTGACGTTCGCTCTATCTGTTGCGAGTGCAGGAACTGGTGACGTTTCTACTTGATGAAGGAGCGAATGTTCATGACGCCGACAGCCTCTGCAACAAGTTCTCGCTGCTGCACGACGCAGCTAGGCGAGGGCACGCAGAAGTGGTGCGCCTTGAAGCGAAAGACAGCGTCCAGACTGTATTCGCTTGGTCCTTACATTGTTCTCTCGTGCGCTTTCGTAGATCCGAATTCTGCTCCAGCATGGACTCAGACATGACGTTCTTGACAGTTCCGGGGATACGCCTTTGCACTGGTATGTGCATGCAGCCTTTGTCCTTGGAGCACGGCTGGCGATAACTCCGAGCTCACACTCACTCGTTTGCGTCATTTAGGGCTGCAAGGAAGAGTCACTACGAAGCTGTCCACACACTTCTCGAGGCGTATGTACCGTGCGCCGAGCAAAACACACTCGACGTGATCCTCAAGGCGGTGCGCACGAAGAACCATCGCGGGAAAACGCCACACCAGGTTGCAAAGAGCGAGAGCATCCGCCGGCTCATCCAAGCGTTTGACGACGGACGCCTACCACTCTTCCGCCATCCACGACCCGTCGTTCATGTAGGAAGTCACAGGCGCATGACGGACTTTATTCCGCATCGAGGTTCCAGCGCTCGTTCGATCGGTGATCCGAAAGGTGTGGCGCGAACCCACAGCTCCAAGAACTTTGCAGCAAACACGCACGAGTGCCATGGAGCTGCAGGAGGTCACGCCACGCCGGAGGACGAGTTTGGGATCACCGACGTCTTCACTCCGCGACACTCAGAGCGGCAGCAGAGCTTGAGCCGAGCGAGTTCGAGCAGATCTGTAAATAAGCAGTAGGCGCGTCGCACCTCTCCGAGTTGAGTGTGACCACGTCTGTAAAACGCTGGCAGCGTGCGAATCAAGTCAAGCGAGACTATTTCGGTCCACCGAACCCTGCTGCCTTTGTGAGCGGTATTCGCTCAGCTTGCTGGTCGGCAGCGGCAAGGAAGGCGAGCGATCAGGGCGAAGCGTGCATGCCGCGCCGCTCAAGGGACAAGAGTGCGGAGTGAACAGCGTGACTTGGACCACTCGACTGCGGCGCCATGGCGGCGACATCTGCATGCGAGAGGGTGGATCAGCTCATGTAAGTCTTCTTACCGATTGCATGCTTCCGGAACGATGGCGTCCTGACCTCTGTCGGAATAACGCATTTTGCTCAACAACAGGGCGATTTACTCGCAAAGGCTCATGCCGCTCGCTCTGCAGCGCTTGAGTATATCTGGTACGAGCTAACCACCACACACTTCAACGTCTTGTGTGGTATTCTCTCACTTGAAATGCCCAACTCCTTTCTTCTTTGACCACTTGTGCCTTGATGGTAGAAATCCTGAGCGACGGAGCTGGGCTCGCACTCCTGCAGGAGGATGTCCCGACCAGAGAGGAGCTGCAAATTACCAAGGAGCAGGAGCTCTCGTTCAACCGACTGCTCAAGTTTCTGAGTATGTACGAGCCGACTGGCTACGAGAAAGACGAGCATCACAAACGCGCCATAGTTCAGTACCTCGCTCTCCGAAGCATGGTCGTGGAGTGCAGAGCTGCGAAGGTACTGTATTGATGGATGCTGTCCTTGCAGGAGTGCAAGTCAGTAGTATCTCACCTGTGTTGATATATGTGGCTACGTGCAGCTGCGAAGTGTCCAAGAAGCGTGCGTTGCGAAGATGCTTCATTGGTTTGAAGAAACCTCGGCATGCGCTCGGGTAAGCTGCTGTGATGCTGGATCGCTTGAAGTGATGTGTCGGATCTCGCTAAAGGACATGTGCATACAAACTAGGTCGGTGCATCGCCATCGACGCCGATTCTGCCTCCAAAGATGGTATGTCTGCTGCATCCATTGCCAGCTGGGTTTGCCAGTGTCTGAGTCTACTTGTGTCGAACCCCGCACACAGTCTCCGAAAAAGCAGATGTGCCCCAAACCAAATCTTGGGAGAAGCGCAAGCGCCGCGACGTTGTCGGGCGAGGAGGAGCTGATTCTCCCAGCATCCCATGCTGTTGTTGCAGCCACGCTGGAGGTTTGTACTCCCCACCAGCATTTCTATACGCAGCCGCGTGATGTTTGACAAACTGCGTGTTCCTCGGTGCAGAAATATAAGATGCCAGATCTCCGAGCTTCCCACATCCGACGGATCGCAGAGCTCAAGTCTCGAGGCGCCGACGTTCTCGACGAGGTATCACTTCTCACTTGTGCATGCGGGAACTCGCATTCTGTCACCTCACCCGATATCTAATGATGCTGTGTTCAAAAGATTCCACCAGCTGTGCACGAAGAAGCCAAAGGGCACGGAATGCCAAGACCTGAGGACTACAACACGATCGACCAGCAGCGGCGCGTGGACGCAACATTTCGTACTTACCACCCCGAGACGGACGCCGAGGTTTGTAGGCTGTTTGCTGTTTGCAATGTTTTGCTCGCTGGCCATCAGGGACATAACGAAAGCGAATGCGGGCTGTGTACTAGCGAGATATGAACCTCTTGTGGATTCAGCGACGGAAGGAGGAGGACATCACTCGCCGAAAGCAGAACGAAGTGCAGCAGCGAGTGAACAAGTGGTCCATGGATCGGAGTCGAGAGGAGTCCGAGGCTTTGAGAAAGAGAGAGTCGATGAAACTGGTCGCGGGGTTGGAGAGAGGGCATCAGCACGAGAAGTACAGCGAAAGTGCCTACGCGAGTGCGAGGCGACCTCAAAGCCACGGAATGCGACCTCTCACAGCCAGCGAAACACGAGGGAAGAACGGCAGCGCGGAAGCTATGAGAGGCTCTGCGACGACTGCGAAAACAGCGGAGGCAACGAACTCGACTGACGAGAAGCCGAGAACCAACTCGAATCCGCAAATCGTCGTTCTTAAGAGCGTGAAGAAGCAAGACATGACGAAGACAGGAGGAGGCATGCACTTTCGCAACCAGCTGCCATCCAATTACACGCCGCCAAGCCGCCACAGCAACCAATCCTCGTCGTCTTCCGCAAGTTGGAAAGATCGAGGACCGAGTACACCGTCGTCGGCGCCAACACCGACATCTTTCAGTTCTGGAAAGCAGGCGCTCGAAACGCCGCAAGCGCGGACTCGACTGGATTCAGGTTCCTCTTCGGAGAGCTCTGGGTTTAGCGATGGCGAAGGCACTTCGGATGATGATGATGCTGATGAAAAAAGTGGAGAGCCTGCCACTGAAAGTGGAACAAAGCTGTCGTCGAGAGACAAGCCCATCGCGCAACGAATGAAGCTGCAGCCGTACCACATCCCGTACTTCATGAATACCCACGCAGAGGCATACGCGGGTCGCGCTCGCTTGGCGCCAGACGCGCCAAGTAAACTGAGCGTAAGTGGATACTGTGTTCTGTACCGTGCAAAACGGTTCTCTCTCTCTCTCTCTCTCTCTCTCTCACACACACACACATCTCGCCAACTCTTCGCCTTTCTTTGCAGATGTACCCACGTGGCACGATCCCACCGCAAGACAGACCAGCCGATCTCGAGTTCCGTCACCTGTACGAAGCCTCGGAGACTCGCCGAGTATTCGGCAGCACCAAGGAAAAATCGGAGACACTGGCGAAAAAGGTGAGAGAGCCCTGACGCCGTCGTGGTTGGATCCTGTCTACTGCGTGTTCGGCGACCTTCTTACCGTATTTCTGCACTTCAAGGCGTCGGTGACGAAGCTAGCGAATCAACTCGGCGAGGCGAGAGCCGAGCAAGGCAAAGAGAGTGGCCGAGGGTCTTCGTCGTCGTCCTCCAGCCAAGCCATCAACAAAACGAAGACGTCAGTCAAGTCGATGTCGGCACTTCCCCGAGCATCTCTGAATCTGTCGACCGGGAGCGTGAGCATGAGCGACCTGCGGCAACAGCAGCTCCAGGAGCTCGAGAAGATCCGACTCCTCTTTGAGCAGAACAACCTCGCGTTCTTGAACGAAGCCTTCGAGCGCGGACTGTTGGTTCCGGAAGACAGATCGGTGCTCGACTGCGTGCAGAACCTGCCTCTCGCGGGATCACGACTGATTCCAAACCCGCTGGTCGACTTGAGACTGCGCAAAGGGCTTACGAAGAAGAAGAAAGGTGGGCTCAAGAAGAAGAAGAAGAAGAAGAAAGGTGCGAAGGGCGACAGGACGCCGAAGAGCAGCAAGGGCAAGCTGAAGACATAGAGAGAGCGAAGCCGAAGCTCTTCCATGAAGGTATCAAAGCTGCTATTCCCATTATCGCTCGGAGTTGGTTTTCCTATGAGCGTACCGACTGTACATCTCCAGCTGTGCTTGTAAGATGCGGACAGTCTCGATTGTTTCCTGCTCGGTGGTGTCTCGAACGCTTGTCTTTTCCGGCTGAAGCAGACCCACTCGTTGTCTCGCGTACTTGTAACCACTCGACGCAAGCTGGATCCTGCCGCAGCTCTCTAGGAGTGCGAGCGAACGGAGCTCTTGGTCCAAGAAGACCTCCACTGGCTCCTCGAACTCCTCGTATTCGCCGTCGCAGTGAGTTGCGGAAGCAGCGCTGCTCGTGCGCTGGTGCATCAAACGGAACTCGCAGCCTTCTTGTCGAGCTCTCGACGAAATCATGACTGCCTGACTCTCGACCATAGTCAGCAACTGCTTGATCTGGCAGTCTTTCTCGTCCAGACGGTGCTGGAGCTCGCGGGTGGCATCGCATTCTTGCCTGGGAGCGTCTTCAGTCGCCACTGCTCGCGCTCTCTGGTGCGCTAGATCCTCACTCGCGCGACCGCACATCTTCAGTCGATTTGCAAAACGCTGCTCCCGCATCTCGAGCTCTTCGTTCCTGCTCGTCAGCGTCTCGATCTCGCGCGCCATGCTCGCGTGAAGCGTCTCATGGCGAGCGGCCTCCGTGTACAGCGCGTGCATTTCTTCGTACAGATGCCTCTCGCTCTTGGGCACGAGCGCCTCGAACTCTTCCAGTACAGCGAGCTTCACGCCACCGAGAGCTGTGGAGCTAGGTTGCGCTCCTCCGTCTTTGCTCCGAGCTGCTGTTGCCGCCCAAATCGTCTCTGCAACGTGTCCGACATGCCACAAGGCCTGGGCTTCGCCAACAGCGCAAGCGGTTAACCAAGACAAAGCCTCCCATACGTACGACAGGCAACAAGCAACAGCACCACACACCATTCCACTGGTTGATCACCTCGAGCTCAGCATTCGACTCTTCTGTATGGAGCTCGCATCGTACTCGTCGATCCGCGTTGGCATCTTCACAACAGCGACAGCTGCTACGCTGCTCGCCGCCGACGACGCTGCGCTGGAGCAGCTGCAGCTCTTTCTGCGCCTGCTGCAGAGCGAAGATCGCGCGCGCCGCTTCTTCGATCGCGGCATCGCGCTCAGCCAGTGCGTCTGCTGTTGCTCTTCGCGCATCCATCGAGTGCGCAGCAGGCAGCGGGCGAAGTGGTGTCGTTTCAAAGCATTTGGTGACGTTTGTGGAGAAGAGGAAGATGTGTGCCACTTGCGACCCAATAAGTGAAAGTCGCGATCACACATTTGGATTTTATGTGGGCCACATATACTGCGCATCTCGAAACCCACTTTAAAGAGTTGCCGAGTCGTACTTTAACGAGCATCCCCGATCTTGTCCTCGAAGTCGCACTCAAAACTGAAAATGGCCGAGACGCGCGACGACGCCGAGAACACCGAGAACGCGCATCTGCGAGCCGAGCTGCAGACGCTGCAGGCGCGCTACGACGCACTGCTGGAGCGCACGAGCGACCGCATCCAGGCGCTCGAGGACGAGAACGAGATCCTCGCGGAGGCGAACCGCCTGCTGCTCGAGAGTGACGCTGCGCAGAAGCGGCTGCAGGCGTCCGAGAAAGCCGCGGCGTCTATTAGTAGTGTCCTCGTAGCGAGTCTGCAGCAGGTACCTGACGAGCTGCTGGTGCCTGGCTCGGAACTCACGACGCGCGAGATCCAGGTCGTGCCAGAGACTCATGCGTTCGGCAACTTGCTGAGCGTGGCGTCGCACACAGTCCATCCCGAGATCGTGCTCACGGGCGGCGCAGACAAGCTCATCTGTGCGCACGATTGGCAGCAGCAGCTCAAGCTCTGTGAGTTCGTGGCGAGCGCGCCGGTGTTGGATCTTGCGTTCAACCCGAGTGGTGCTCACGCGGATCTCTTCGTCGCGACGTTCATGGACGGCAAGCACGGGCTCTACCGTCTCGTGCACAGTCAGGAAGAAACCGACCCGGGGCTCGGCTGGCACATCCAGGAGATCCGCCTCTTCCACGAACACACGCGGCCGGGCGCCATGAAGACTGCGTGGAGCGCCACTGGCGAGCTGTTCGCGACTGGCGCGAGCGACAAGGCGCTCCACCTCTTCCAGTGCGCGCATCGCAGTGGTGGGGACGAGACTACGACTTGCGAGAAGCTCAAGTCGTACTACTTTAACGGAGCCGTCGAAGCCGTGACGTTCATTCCAGCGAGCCGCCAGGAGACCACGGAGTTGTATGACCCAAAGCAGGTGCAGCACAATGAGCTGCTCGCGATCGCTGTGCGGGATGACTGCTACGTGCACTACGTGGACTGCACCACGTTCGAGAAAGAGAGGTATTGTTGCAGTTCGTCTATGTGTGCGACTGTGCTGGGGATAGATAGTAAAGCAAATGTGTGGCTGACGTTGGTCGTGTTCTTGTACAGAGTGAACATGAACCAGGACGGCATCGAGCACGTGTCGTACACGATCATGGACCTGCGCGTGTCGCCGAGCGGCAAGTATCTGCTCGCGGCGACGGACTCGAATCGCCACTTTATCTTCGCGGTGCGTGGCAGTATGCATATATAGTGTGATCTTAACTCACATGTACCGTAGCTGACTGATGAGCTACTTATGATGATGGCATAGATCAAGTCGAACGTCGTGCTGCGCAACTTCTACGGCCACAAGGCGGGTCCGTACAGCCAGCCGCGCGCGATGTGGCATCCGTCGGAGAAGTACGTGCTCTCGAACACGGAGGAGGGCGGCGCCATGCTCGTCTGGTGCATCGCATCCGAGCGCGTGGTCGACACGATCGCCGCCCACGACGCCCTCGTGCGCGACTTTGCGCTCTCGACCAGCGGCAGCGGCAGCGATGCGACAGCAGCAAATGGCTCGGCGACGCTCTTCACGGTCTCCTACGACAAGCTACTCAAGGTGTGGACGTCGTCGCTCGCATAGGCAAATGCACCCGAGCTCTGGGATAGCTTTTTGGCAAGTAGTCATTTACGAACCCAGTGAAGACATTGACGATGGTGGTGAATAGATTCATCAAGTATTACAAGAGCCTTTGCCCTCGCCTGGGTTGCTCTGTGCTGTGCTACTGCTGCGTGAGGTCGACGAAAATCTGCTTGAGGTCGCGGATCTCCTGCAACGTCGCAAGCGTCGTGGCTTCCCACCTGTCGAGCTTCGCTTGGATCGCGCCGACCATGCTCGCTTTCCCGCCAAGCTCCTGGCGCAGCGCTTCCGGGTCGATGGTTTCCAGGACGCTTGCCGCCAGTGGCGTCTGCAAGTGATTCGGCGACCGACTTCTCCCTGTCGACGACGAGGAGCTGTCAGCCGACGATGGCTCTGATTCACCTTGGGCTGGAATCCGCTTGCGGTTGCTCGCGATGCTGCCCGAGAGAGCGCGAGTGCCCGGCGACGATGATGACGACGACGACGCATCAGGGTCCTGAGAAGAAGGTGTTGCGGGCCGAGCGTTGCTCTTCTTGGTCTGTGGTGGCGCTGGACTAACCCCTGTTCCGCTGCTGGTAGAGCTGGCACCGCTGCTCATGTTTGCCTTGAAGCGGCCGTAGTCCACTTCCTCTACGTGCACAAGTTCAAAGCGCAGTGGTGAGCTCTCAAACTTGACAACCTGGGCATGCGATCTCACACACCTTTCTTGTTCCTGGGTGCCGCGCCGTCGCCGACTTTCTTCGCAGCCTGGTCGGGGCGACAGCTCTTGCTGTGGATCGCGAGTCGCCCTTCGGCGAACGTGCGGCCGCAGTTCTCGCACTTTTCCATCCCGTGGACGTTGAACGACTCCTGTGCCGCGCGGTTGAGTGCTTCGATGACGTCGCGGTCCACTTTCCCATTGCCACCCCCGCTCGTCCCAAGCGCGAGCTCCGACTCGGAGAGCTGGCCGAGTCCTGGCGGCGTCTTTGGGATCGGTCGTCGCTCGCCTTTTGGCTTGAGCTCTTCCTGCTCGAGAGCGAGGTGCACGACAATTACAAAACCTCGGTCAGTCGAGGGAGGCTTGGCTAGCCATCTGGTGGCTAAAACCAGGCGTACCTGAGCGACCCAGAGCTTCTTGCATTGCTTGAGGTGAATGTCGAAGGACGAGAGACCGTACTGGCGGCCGCAGACGTGGCACAGCCGCGTGATTGGACCCGCTTTAATCACTGGCAAGCGGTGGCGAGGGTCTTGGTGTTAGGATGGCTCGCTTTGGATAGCCAACGCACGGCAGGTTCTCCTGTCCATGACGTACCTGGTGGCGCCATTGCCTCGGGGTTTCTCGGAGACTTGGGGTCAGTTCGTGTTCCGGCGGCTTGCTCAACGGTGTGTCGTGCTCGTTGTTGTTCTTGTGATCCTCTTGGGAGACAGACTTGGCATCCAAAACCGTTTTCAAAGTTAAATTGAGATAGAAGCTCGCTCACTCCCGAAAAGGGTAGCATCAACAGAGCGGGTAGTCCCAGACATCCGCATCATCTTCCTCTTCCGCTTCATCGCCACGGCTTCCGCCACTCGTAATCTACCTTCGCGCCGGAGTCTTGGCGCGTTGCGAGCGCTCGTTCAGGTGTCCTTGGCGCTCGCCGGACTCAAGAACCCACAGCAAGCGCCTCAGCGGCACGCTCTTCGCATGTGTTGCGTAGAATCGCAGGCTCGAGCGACCACCGCCATGTTGAGCTATTCTATCATCCTCAGCACCTGACTCATCCGAGATGCTAGCGCTTTCGAGAAAGTGCAGCTCATAGAGCTTCTGGAGCTCGCTCTCGCTCAGATCCTGGAGCTTCTCGACGAAGTTCGTGCGCTGCGACTCGCTGCGCAGGCGCTGATTCAAGGCGAACAGCGGCGGCTGCTGCTGCTGCTGCTTGCTCTTGAGAATGTCGTGAGCTGACTGCTGTTTGCGTTGGAAGCCCGATCGCAGATCTCGCAGCACGGCGTTCACATGGACGCACTCTCTGACCTTAACCAGGTGCTTCTCGTACTTAGCTGCTGAGGCTGTCGTCCGAGGGTTCATATCAACTTGTGAGAGCGTCGGGTTCACCGCGAGACACTTGGCGAACTCTCGGTACGCACTCGACCTAGGATCTGGGTTGTCTCGCAGGCTAAAAGGGTAGAGAAAGAAAGGGAGCCTCGTTAGCTCTGACTAGCCCGCCACTGAACGCAGTCAGCGAAACCACGTAAACGTAATGAACGGACTCGATCGACCGGAGTTTGCGATTGAATTTGCGCAGCGACGCCGCGAATTCCCCAAACGCTTCCGAGCCGAGCTGACACCCTGAGAGACTGAGCGAAGCGCAAGAGCCCATGTGAATGAAAGTCAAGTAGCTCTGCGTATAAGGATACAACGTACTTGATCGAGGTGAGCGACGCGTTTTTCTTGATCGCGAGTGCGAGGTGTACTGCTCCAGCATCGCCCACAGGGTTTACTGACATGTCAAACTCGCTCAGCACGTGGTTTTCAGCGAGCATCTTGGCGATCGGGATGCAGCTCAGGTAGTCAAGCGCGTTGTCTGCGAGCACGAGGCGCGCGAGCTTCTTGCTCTGCCAGAGCGCGCCGCAGAAAGCCTCGATGCCCGAGACGCTCTTCTCGCCAAAGCCATTGCAAGCGAGCTGATTCTTGCTCAGGACGAGCGACTCGAGCGCCTGGTAGTCCGTGATCGCGTTCGCCAGGTCCACGAGTCCTTCGGAGCGAAGCCCTACGCAGTGCAACCTAAGCGATCAATGACTACAAACGTTAGCAAGCCGTTGATGCAGTGCACAGACCACCTAGGCGCACGTACTTGAGCTCTTTGAGGTGCAGACAGCGTCGGAGTCCCTGGAGCAGCGCTGAGACGCCGTGGAAGACGTTTGTACGTGAACCCGTGAGCTCATTGTCCGACAGATCAAGTCGCTCGAGCTTGCGCTCTTTCTCGACGAGGATGCCCAGTGCCGCGGCGTCCAGGTGCGAGAACTTCTTGGCTGCCATCACGACGCTATGGCTGCTGCTCTGTGCGTCGCGACGTAGCCCCAGCACCTCAATCGGGTTCTCTAACGAGAGCTGCACCGTCTGGAGCAGCGGGTTCACCGTCGCTGCCCTCGCGAGTGCGATCACACCTTGGACCCCGATCTGCGTGCCACTCAGGTTCACCTGTGCAAGTTTGCAGCTCTTGGCTCGCAGGTACGGCGCCAGGAGCTCCACGCAGAAGTCGTCGAAGAGCGCGAAGCCTGAGAGGTTGAGCTCTCTGGCCCCTTTGTCGAGGATATCACGGATGCGGCTCAGGATCACCTCGCCCTGCATGCCTTTGAAGTTACCCTTTCGGTTCATCACCTTGGCGTCATAGAGGAAGACCTGGAACGGGTCCGTGATCGTGCGCCGCTTCTCTTCTTCCACGAGTCTCTCAATGTCTTCTCGAGACATTGCAGGCGATGAACCTGGCGCAGCGCCATGGGAAACTGCGTGCTTTTGCTGGTTGCTGGCTGACGAGACTGCAGGTGGGTTTCCTCGCTTGAGACCCTCAGCGACGCGCGGATCGACAGACTCGATGTGCTTGAAGAGCGGACAGCCCGGCGTGCCGCGTACTTTGACGCGCACGGGTGCGAGCGGGTCCATTTGGGTTGGAGATGCAGCGGAAGCTACTTGCGCGCTCAGGCAGCTCAAGATGCTGCCCACTTGAGGGTAAGCGTAAGCTACAGCAGGCTTCGATCGCGGCTGATCCGTTCAAGCGGTGGACAAGGTCGGAGGCTATTCTTGACCCACACGCATCAGTCGGAAGTCAGACTGTTGGGCAAATACCTTCACGACAATGTCGACTGTGACAGCGGCATGGGAGGCTCGGAGTGCCAAACATCCGCTAGCGCCGCAACCATCGATGCGTCAAGGCATCGCTTGTCGCTCTGTGCTCGCGTGCGAGAATGCGTCGACCATGCGGTGCAAATCGCGACGTGACCTCCACAGTCGATCCAGTCGAGCGAGCAACCTGCAATAGAAAATCTGGAAGGAATGTCAGCAGGCTGACTGGCTGACAGCCGCGCGATCTTGACAAGACGCGCCTCCTGGATCTGCTCAATGACGGGATTCCACGTCTCCAGGCGAGCCAGTCGACCAAGAGCATGCGCGCCGCCAACAGTGCACGCTCTGCAGTTGTCCACGAAAGATGGGGAAGCGCCAGGAGGAGACTGCAGCCGAGCCAGCGACCTCAACCGTGGGCGTACGCGCGTGATCGATCCAGAATCGACGTCAAAGCGCTTCTGTTGCTGCTGCTATCGCAACTGCTAGTGCTGCTGCTGTCGTGTGCTCCGCTGGTGCTTGCGATCGAGCCCGTTCCCCAGGCAGCAGACATCGTCACCCCCGTCAACGTCAACTCGCAAACGGTACCTCTTCTGCCTTCTCGCTTGACGACACTCGCTCTCTTTCTAACCACAGTCACTATTTGACTCGAAATGTGGCGTAGGACATCCGCTTGGACGCGAACCTGCACATCCCTGATGGCGGCGAGCTCCTACTCAACATCCAAGTGCCTCGCGAGCAGGTGCTCGTGGACGCCTTTGGCCCCGCCAAGGTCACGCGCGTGTATTCGGACCACGCAGATGGTCAGTGGGGCGTCGGCGAGGAGATCCGCATCTTCGTCGAATTCACGAGCGCAGTCGAGGTCGCCGGCTCCCCCAGCTTCGTGCTACACACTGGCTGTGCGGCTTCAGCGCCTTGCCACACGCGCGAAGTGCAGAGACTGCGCTGCCAGGCGACCGCCGGCAAGTTCTCGGTGGGCTTTGGCGGTCAGAAGGTCATTAACATCCCTTATAACGCCAACCAGCGCACGCTCGGCGACTTCCTCGCGCGCATGACGCAGCTCGACAAGGTCAGCGTCGAGTTCAGCATCGACGAGAACGCCGCGTGCACGTACTTTGGCAACAACATCACGGTCACGTTCGAGTCCGTCAACGTCGACGGCGCCGACGGCGATCTGCCGGAGCTCACGGCAGACAGGGACAACGTTGGTGGTGACGGCGTGAACCTGTTCCACATCCGCTACAAGCCGTCGATAACCGCGCTGGCCTGGGAGATCCGCAAGGGCAACAAAGTGCCGAACCGGGTCGCGAGTTTCGTGAACCAGCCGGACCCAAAGACACTCCAGTTCTCGTACACGGTGCGCGCGGGCGACAACGCGACCCGCCTCGAGTACGTGAACAGCGACTCGCTCTCGCTCTCGCTGCAGAGCTCTCTTACGAGCGTGAGTGGCGCGCAGATCTACAACGCAAACTCAAATCGTCAGGTGGCCGTGAACGCCAAACTGCCGCCGCCGGGCTTTGCCGGCGACTGGGAGCGCGGCATCGGCAGCAGCTTGTCCGCGACAAGCAACCTCAAGATCGACGTCTCGCGGCCAGTGGTCACGGACGTCACGTCGCCGCACGCGGACGGCACGTTCGGCATCGGCGAAGTGATCCTGATCCACGTGGTCTTCTCGCAGCCGATCACGGTCACAGGGAGCCCGACGCTCGTGCTTGAGACGGGACTCGTGGACCGCATCATCCCGTTCGTGCGCGTGCTCAGCACGGTCGAGGCGAATATCGCCGAGTTCATGTACATGGTGCAGTCCAAGGACACGTCGCCGGACTTGGCGTACGCCGGCACGAGCGTGCTGGAGCTCAATGGCGGCGCGATCAAGCGCAGGTCGACGACGCCGACGACGGACGCGATCCTCACGCTCCCAGTGAACGGCGAGCGCGGCAGCCTGTCGGTGAACAAGAACATTGTGATTGACACGACGAACCCGGAGGTTGTGAGCGTCACGACCACGACCACAGACGGCGTCTACACTGCAGGCGACACGGTGGAGCTCGTCGTGATGTTCAAAGCCCCAGTGGTGGTAACTGGCGTGCCAGCTCTCCAGCTCAGTACGGGCAAAGTGGATCTGTACCCAGGATCTTTCGTGCAAGTGGCGCCGGTTCCCGGATTCTCGCGCAAGATCATGTTCCCGCCAGTGAACCACGGGCTTTCGACGCTCGAGAGCAAAGGGCTGCAGTTTGAGATCGGCGGCCAGATCCTCACGGTCGAGAGCGTCAATGGTGATGTCGTCACCACAGCAGAAAATTATCAAGGCACAATCGTCGACCCGACGGTGGTTGCAGCCGATGGAGCAGGTGGCGCAGTCACGATAAAGTCGCCTGGGTACCGCACTGCGCTGTACGTGAGAGGCAGCGGCACGGAGAAGCTCGTGTTCCAGTACAACGTGCAGCGTGGTGACGTGTCAGTGGATCTGGACTACACGTCCACGTCAGCGCTAAGCGTCGGTGCTGATGGCGGCGGCTCGATCAAACGCCTGTCGACGAACCCAGTGACCGACGCCGATCTGACGCTCGCGATCCCAGGCGCACGTAACAGCCTGAGCTTCAGCGCCGCACTCGTGATCAACCCGGACGCGCCGCGCATCCTCCAGGCAAACCCGATCACGCGCGACGGCGTCTACCGCACAGGTGACGTGATCCGCCTCGCACTCGTCTTTGATCTACCTGTGGTCGTGCTCAGCGCCGCGTCGTTGCTCATGAGCGTGACTGAACCGGGACGGTACGCGCTGTACGCTGGTAGGGGGAGCGGCACAACTGCTATCGAGTTTGAGTTCACCGTCGGCCCAAGCGATCAAGCGGTGGTGTTTGACTTTGTAAACACCAAGGCGCTGCGAGCATCTGTAGGCTCGATCTTTGGTAGCATTCAGCGCAAAGCCATGGCGCCAATGCTGCCTGCAGTGCTGGATCTGCCTGTCGGTGGGTTGTCGTCCAAGGGCATTGCGATCAACCAGGGCTGCGTGTTCGTGACTGCAGTCACGACCACCCACGAAGACGCTACAATTGGTGCCGGCGAGATTGTCGATCTACTAGTTCAGTTCTCAGCGAGTGTCAACGTTGACATACCGATTGGTGGCGGTGCCGCTCCGACGCTGGTGCTCTCGACCACAAACGCGGCAGTGTACAGCTCAGGCTCTAGCACCAGCGTGCTCACGTTCCAGTACGTCGCGAAGCCTGGCGACATCTCAACGCGCCTCAACTACGACGGCATTTACGCGCTCAAGCTCACGGGTGGCACAACTATCCGAGCGTCAGCAGACTCGAAGCTTGCGTCGATCGTGCTCCCGCCACCTGAAACCAGCGACCTGGTGCGCGAGAGTTCGCTGTTCATCGACACAACGCCGCCAAGAGTGCAGTTCGTGACAACGAAAGCCCTGGACGCAGTTTACACCACCGGTGACCAGCTCAGTGTGTCTGTAAGGTTCAACTTCCCCATCGATATTGCGCCCAGCAGTGCTGGAGCCGGCTCGCCCATGCTGCTGCTGAGCGCTGGCGTGGAGAATGGCGTCCAGACGCAGCTTCTCGCGGGCGAAGAGGACATGATGTACTTCTCCTATTCAGTCGCCACGGGCCACTCAACCGCAAGCCTCTCGTATTATTCGCGCGTCTCACTCAAGTGCGTTGGCAACACGGGGATCAACCAGAACCCGACCCAGGACGCGTCTCTAGCGACTGCCACCGCGCTGGGAACGCGGGTGTTTGTCGCGTGGAGCGAGCTATCGACAACCTCCGGAAAGTCGCAGATCCGCGTGAAGTCGTTTGATTCACAAAGCAATTTCCCACCGACCTGGGTCGCTGAAGACGGTGGTGCCACTGCTACGTCCGCGGTTCAGTTTGATGCGACGCAGAGCGCCACTGTACCTATGCTGCTCACATTTGGGTCGAAAGCGTACCTCGCGTGGCAGGAAGCGAGCTCCGTAGCGATCACCAGTCCGACGCAGATCCGCGTCGCGGTATACCTGGGTCTTGTGCCAAGTGGGGCTGGTGTTCAGCAATGGCAGCTGGTCGGCCGCAAGCCTGCGACGAGCTCCGGGATCAACCGAGACACCACGCAGAACGCCGCGGCGCCACACATGACAACGCACAACGCAAAGCTGTACGCAGCATGGCACGAAGTGAGCGCGACGAGCGCTGTCGCCCAGATCCGCGTCGCAGTCTACAACGGACAGGACCTGGCCCCCCTCTGGACGTTTGTCGACGGCAATCTGGCCGCAAAGGGGGTCAACTACGCGCCGCTGAACGCTGCGCAGAACGCGAAGCTCGCGTCGTGTGTCTCGCGCATCAGCAACGCTATCATGGTGCTCTACGCAGCCTGGGAGGAGCGGGAGGCCACGACAGGCTCGCAGCAGATCCGAGTTGCAGCGTTCACAGGCACAGACGCGGCTCCGAAGTGGGTATTCGTGGACGGGAACGCTGCGTTTGGGGTCAACTACAACACTGCAATGAGCGCCGGATCACCGTCACTCGCGTGCCAGGGGTCATCGCTCATTGTCGCGTGGCATGAAGCGCCACCAAGTGCAGCGACCGTGCCGAGGATCCGAGTCAAGCAGTTCAATGGCAACGTCGCGAACCCGATCTGGACGTCGCTTGATCGACGCGTGGGGCTGAACTTTGATGCAGCGCAGAGTGCGGCAAACATCCGGCTCCGCGTCCAAGCCAGTGGTGCACTACTTGCAACTTGGGAAGAGACGGAAGCACATACATTGAAGTCCCAGGTGCGCGTGGCGAGCTTCATCAGTACCGCGGACGCGCCAGCCTGGACTTTCATCGATGGCGCGCACGCGACCTCGTCCATAAACGACGCCTTCACCAGGAACGCAGCTCGCCCTGTGCTGTTGCTGAGCCCAGTACCTGAGTTCTCGCTCTATGCATTCTGGCACGAAGTTCACGCTGCAACTGGGAAGACGCACGTCCGCGGCAGCACGCTCGGAGTCGAGGCCGCGCAGTGGCAGTCACTCCACTACGCGTGCATCCGACGCAAATCTTCGAGTCCTGTAACTGTGGCGAATTTGCTGCTGCCAGAGCTGTGCGCGCCAGGCTCGCTGGACTTCGGTCGCGCGATCCGCATCGACACGTCGTCTCCGTTCGTGCGCTCTGTAGCGCTCAGCGGGGATATCGCACGTGTCATGAGCACAGCGTTGGCAGTGCAGACCGTCGACGTGTTCAACCAGGCGAGTCTCACCCAGGGCTCGTTCAAGCTGATCTACGGCGATGGCCATGAGACTGCCTGTATTGACTGGGACGCGCCAGCTGAGACTAGCGCGAACTCGCTCAAGAGCGTACTTGAGTCAGTTCCAGGACTCACTTTGAAAGTCAGCGTCGTGAAAGACGCAAGCGCATTCCAGGATGGCCACCGGTACCTGGTCATGTTTGCGTTCCCGTCCATGGGACTCCAGCCGCTCCGTGTGAAGTACGATGCAGACGGCGGCAACGACGCCATCTGCATGCCTTTCGCGTGTCTACCGAACCCGATCTTCACGTGTACACTACGCAACCTGGTCCAGGTGAACCGGAACGCCGACGTGACGTTCCGTCCTGGTGTGCTCGACGCGCTCGTGCGGTTCTCGTTCCCCGTAAGTGTGTTACCCACAGTGACTCCGAAGCTCACGCTTGAGACTGGCACAGTGGATGCCGAGGCGCTCTTCACGACCCGGAGTGCTTTGCAAGAGTTTGACGTCGGCACAGACTCCCCCAGTCCGATCTTGAAAGGCAGCTTTCGTTTGTCCTATGGTGATTTCAGCGGCGGTGGCGTCGGAGTCGGGCTCATTCGCACAACAGAGTGCATTAACGTGCCGCCAAAGGACGAAGACGGCGTGCAGGAGCTCCAAGAGAAGCTCACAGCAGCGATCCCAGAGCTCGTGACCGTCGGCATCTCTCTCATCACCCGTGAAAGACTCAAAAACGGATACCGCTACCGTATTTCGCTGCGCAACAGCCCAGACTTGCTCGACTTGGTTCCTGCGCATGCGTCTTCGTGTCCTCAGTTCGCTGGACGAACCCAAACGATCGACGTGTTGGCGAGCTCACAGATCCTCCGGGGCGAGTTTAAAGTGCAGTTAGGCGATGCTGTGAGTAGCTGCATCTCCTGGAACATCCGAGCAACTGGCGGCGGTGCACTTCAGTCGGCGTCGCTACAGAATCTCTTGAGTGCAGTCACCCCGAATCGCATCGTTCCGCTCCAGGTAACCAAGGATCCGTCCGTCTACACACTGGGACATCGTTACTATCTCAGTTTCATGAAGCTCGACGACGCAACAAAAAAGCTCTTGGTGCTTCAGGATCCAGTGAACTGTGCTGCGTTCATCTGCGACGATGGCGCTGGCGGCTCGCAGCCGTGTGCTGGACTGCAGCTCACAGTGAACTCAGCCTTCACTGTTCAGCGTGCTGTGTCAGACACGCTGTCGTTCCGATACCTGGTGAAGACGACGGACGACACTACGATGCTCACGTACAAGGACGCGAGCGCACTCAGTGGCGACATCGTGCGCGCGTCCAAGACCCCGAGTGTACTGGCGACCCACGCGCTGCCTATGCCCGCGCTGCCGTTGAAGAACGCGCTTGGTGCTCAGGTCTCGATCGTCAGCGAAGATCTGATCCCCAGCGTCCTGCGCGTCTACGCTGCGACCTTCGACGGCGAGTACACTGTGGGCGACGAGATCGTGCTCTTCATCCAGTTCTCTGGTGTTGTGCAAGTACAAGGCGCGCCGATGCTCGAGCTCAACTCGAAAGGCGTCGCGGTGTACTTCACAGGTACCGATACAGATACGCTCGAGTTCCGATACAAAGTCAATGAGGGTGAAGGTGCTCCGAGTCTCGACTACGCCACGCAGCACTCGCTCATGCTCACAAACTCACAGTCCTATATACGATACGACAGCAGCGGCGACGATAGCACACGTACCGCTCTGCTTGACGCTTCGCTACTGCTCCCGCCGCTCGCTGGCGCGTCGAGTCTCACAGCCACGAGTCAAATCACAATAGACACGTCGAGACCGACGATCGTATCGGTCTCCTCACTGAACATCGACACTGCACTTGGTGCGTCAGGCTACGGCATCGGCGACGTGGTGCTGCTCACAGTCGAGTTCTCAAAGGAAGTCGTGGTGACTGGAGGCGCTCCAACGATGACTCTGAACTCAGACCCAGTCGCAGCAATCGCGACGTTCTCATACGGAGGGTATCGCCAGCTCATTGACGTCGGTGTGCATGCCACATACCCGCTCGTGTCAGGTCAGTTTGGAGTCACATACGGAGGAATGCAGACCAGGTGTATCGACTACAATGATGCCAACAGCGTCGCGGCGACGTCCATGAAGTCGCGTTTGCTTGAGATCGAGGCTATCAGGCGGATTGGCATCGCGTCAGTCTCGCTGACCGATGTGAAGAACGGCCACCGGTTCGAGATCGTATTCAAGTCCACCCAAGTGCTCGACTTGCCGTTAACGATCGAGCCGATCGTCTCGGACGTGTGCGCGCCACTGCTACCGTCCTCCGACTCACCGGAAAAGCTGCTCGCGAAAGCCACCGACACGATCGTGACGTTCCAGTACCCAGTCGGCGCAAATCACAGGAGCTTGGATCTCGACTACACGGGTACGGCACTGTTGCTACCAGATGCAGACTCGGTGATCCTGCGAAGGGCCAAAGACCCGAGTGTCGTCGCAGATGTAACCCTGCCTGCCGCTGGGAGTCCGAACCGACTCGGCGCCAACAAGAACCTGGTAGTCGACGGCGCGCCGATCGTGGTCCTCGACGTAGTCTCGGAATCGGATGGCGGCACCTACGGCGTCGCCTTCCCGGCAATTGCGAGTCCATTGACTGTCTCTCCAGGCGAGATCCTGTTCCATCTGGTGTTCTCTCGACCGGTGCGTGTTGTCGGGACTCCAACAGTCGAGCTCGCGACTGGTTCGTTCCAGCCGAACAGCGTGTTCCTGCCAAATCGCTTTGCGAAGTTTGTCGGTCAGCCGCAGCCGGACCAAGCCGCATTTCTCTATCACATTCTTGAGGGCGACTTCAGCTCGAACCTGGCGTTCGCAAATGTGAATGTGCTCGCGAATGCTCAGATCTACGGCGTCGCGACTGGGTCGTCGATCTTGGTGAACGCAGTGCTGCCGCGGCTCACGGTCTCCACCACATCGGTGCTCCATATCGATGCGTTCTCGGTGCCGACGACCGTGAAGCTCTCGTCGCCTCACGAGGACGGGACGTTCGGTGCTGGCGAGGCGATCGAGATCCAGGTCACGTTCTCCAAGCCCGTGATTCTGCAGACTGGCTTGAATCAGAACCAGGACTTCTTTGCTAGGTACCCGACAGCGCTGGCGTTCCAGGACAACATCTACGTGCTCTGGACCGAGTGGGAGAAGCTCCACGTGCGCACGAAGAGCTACTTGTATCTGGCTGTGTTCTCCAGCACCACGCTCGAGCGGATCCCCACGGCAGGGACGCCCGTTGCGATCAACAAAGTGCCGGATACGTTCATCGAAAAAGCGTCCATGACGATCTGGAACGAGCGCATCTACGCTGCCTGGGACGAGAGCGGCTTCATCTACTGCGCGAAGTACAACGGCATCGAAGCCACGGACGCCTGGACGCTGATTCCGAACATGGGTGCGAACAAAAACATGGCGATGCAAGCCAGCGAGCCTTTCTTGCTCGTCCACAACAACATCCTCGTGATCCTCTGGCGAGAGCTCGCGATGCCTGAGACTGCTGGCGTTGCACTCGACAACACCGCCCTCGTGGGTCAGGTCCGCGTCGCGCTGCGCAACGACGACATCGATGCACCACTATGGATCTTCCACGACGGCAACCGACTCAGCGCAGGTTTGAATAAGGACCCGACATGCAACGCGAAGGAACCCAGTGCAGTTGTCTTCAAAGGCACGATGTTTGTGACCTGGGCTGAGGCGCGACGCGACAACCTTGAGGTTTACGAGATCATCGTTGCGCGCCGCAACACCATCAACCGCGACAAATCTACCTGGCGCTATCTGGACGCGCTGGCAGCGACTCAGCCCGCGTATCCGTTCGTTTCAGCGTATTCCCCTCGCCTCGCTGTGCGAAGACGAGGTTTCGAAGACACGGCGCTGCTGCTCGCGTGGTACCGCGACACTGCGGATGAGGACGTAACCGAGGTGGTCACGAGCATCGTCTCGGACTCGGACTGGACGACTTCGTCGACCTTAACGGGCAGCGTGCCATACACGCTCAATGGGGCTCGGAATGTCGTGTTAGCGAGCGGAGTGAACACGAAGAATCTCGAGTTTGCGACATGCGGCGATGCGCTGTATGCTGTCTGGTTGCAGGATGCATCACTGACTCAGTCGTTGACTGCGACCGTTGGCGTTCTGCCACGCTACATGGACGACGTGTACAGTGGCTGGCAGTCGGTGTACCAAGGTGGGAGTGTGAACCAGAACCAGGGCTTTGACGCCACGGATGCTCGTCTGATCTGCTCTTCGTCGGCAGCCTCTGGTACAGCAATGGGAGTGCTCTGGACGGAGTTTGACGGGTACTCGACAAAACTGCGCTTCCGGCACCAGAACGTACCGATTCGCTCGACGAGCGCCCCACTCGGGAGCTGGGAAGAAGTGTCATCCGGACGGCCACTGCTGAGCATGGGCACTGGCACGACGCCACCAGGCTATGCCGTGAACACAGACCTGAGCGGCATTGAGTCGTACGTGCTCAACTTCATGTACATTGCCAAACAGGGCGAGAACGCTGTGGAGATCGACGTGCTCGACCGCACAGCGCTCACGCTCAACGGCGCGACGATCCGGGACTACTTGGGACAGATTCCGGACTACACGTTGCTCCCAAAGTCGAACGACATGCGCTCGCTGAGCTTCAACAGCAAGATCACGATTGACACGAGCGTCCCGAGCGTTGTAGATGTGACCGCTGCGACACCCTCAGGCGAGTACGGCGTGGCCCAGCAGCTGCTCATCCAGGTCGTCTTCTCCGTGGCTGTCGCAGTGCGAACGACGTCATCCGTCGACGGTGTGCCCGTGCTCTACTTGCGCTCGGACGAGCTCCATTTCCTTGCCGCAAATGTGAACCCAGCGAGGTACATCAGCGGCTCGGGCTCGAAAGTGCTCACGTTCGAGTACATCACGAACGAACTGGACTACTGTGAAAAGCTCGACTACTTTGCCTCAGACTCGCTCGTGCTCCTCGGCAGCTCGGCGATCCAACTAACCTCAGCGATCCTGCGCAACTCGTCGTTCCCGACTACCGCCGCGTCACTGACGCTACCACCACCAAGGTCGCTGCACTCGCTCAGTGGGAACCGTGCGATTTCGATCAAGGCGACGCAACCGCGCGTGCTCCAGATCACGTCGCCGAATGTTGATGGGACGTACCACCCAGGCGACAGCCTTGTGCTCCAGGTCGTGTTCTCCCTACCGGTGATGGTGTTTGGCTCACCGATCTTGCGGCTGGAGACTGGACACCATGGTGCATTCGCCACCTTCACGACTGGAAACACAACCACGACGCTCTCGTTCGCGTACTCTATCGCTGTAGGCGACCAGAGCGCGTCCCTGGACGTCGTGGACGATCGCAACGGCAACCTCAAGCTCAACTACGTCAAGTCGCTGGAGCTGGCGGGTCGCGCGCAAATCATGAGGCTCTCCACGACTCCGTTCACGAGCGCGGTCGTCGCGCTGCCGGCTCCAGGCACACCCGGCTCGCTCTCAGTGACCACGAGCCTGGTTATTGACTCGATGCAGCCATCGATCATCGACGTGCGCTCGGGCACGGCCGATGGAACGTACGGTGTCGGCGATGAGATCGAAGTGGTGGTCGAGTTCTCCCGCAAAGTGGTGGTGGTCGGCGTCCCGCGCATCACACTCAACGTTGCTGCGAGCTTCGAACGCACAGCAGTGTACAAGAGCGGCTCAGAAACGTCGATCCTCAGGTTCGTATACTCGCCTGTGCTCGGCGACAACACGAAGACGACGCCGCTGGACATCCGAGACAAGGACGCATTCATCCTGCTCCCGCTGCTCTCGGGCCGCGAGGTGGTAGAGCAGCCTGCTCAAGTGCTCTGCCTCGCAGAGGTGCCGCGCTTGACAGCTGACCTGACGATGCCTCGACCCGGCACGCCGCTGCAGGTCAACTCAGTGCGCAGTCTCGTGGGCAACAACAACAAAATCTTTGTGCGCACCGACGGCTTTAGTGTCCAACGCGTCGAGACGGACTTGGTGAGCGGTGACGTCTACTCCCCAGGTCAGAAGCTCTGCGTCTCTGTGATCTTCACTGGTGCGGTTGTCGTCCTCGGCGCTCCGAGACTCAAGCTGAATGCGAACGCGCTGCTGCCAACCTATGCGGGCTACACGGCTGGCTCGGGCACGAACGAGCTCCAGTTCGAGTACGTGGTCGTTGTCGGCGACAGCTGTACGATGCTCGATGTTGCCTCGCGCACTGCACTGGAGCTCAACGGAGGCATGATCACGGACTCCAATGGCACGTACGTGCCACTCAGGCTTGGAGCACCCTTCCTCCCGGGAACGCTGTCGTTCAAGTACAGAATCGAAATCTCGTCAACGTCACCTATAGTCGAGCGTGTGTACGCTGCGAGTGCAAATGGAACCTACGGGGTCGGTGACGAGATCCAAGTCGCTGTGCGGTTCACGCGCCGAGTCACGTTTCTCCTCGTAAAGCCAACACCGCCAGCGGTGCCTTCTCTGCTGCTGCAACTCGAGGCTGGTGCGCGCACTGCGATGTACGCATCTGGAGACGCGACGCGCATCCTGGTGTTTAAATACCGAGTTCTAGCTGGTGACTCAGCGTCCAGTCTCGAATACACAAACCAGAATGCGCTTGTTGGCTCGCTCTTCGCGATGGCGACGACGCCGACGATCCAGACTACCAACACACTTCCGGATCCAGTAGGAACATCCCCACTGAGTCTATCGAAGCAATCGCAAATTCGCATCGACACGAGTCCGCCAAGAGTGCTGCGCGTCGATGCCGTTGACCGCAATGGAACCTACGGACTCGGCGACAAGCTGCGCCTCCGCGTGCACTTTTCGTATCGCGTGGTTGTACCTACGACCTCAATGTCAAGCTGCAGTCTCGAGCTCTCACTAGGCAACCGCGTCGTGCGCGCTGCCACCTTCACTGGAGGATCATCCTCCAAAGTGCTCGAGTTTGCGTACCTCATTGCGTCGGGTGATCGATCAGGAAGACTCGACTACATCGCTCAAGACAGCCTCGCATGCTCGATTCTGCAGTTCAGCGCTGCGCCGTTGCTCGCTGCATCCACGAATCTGCCGCTACCTGGCTCTGAGGGCAGTCTGAGCCATTCAAATGACATCCGCGTGGATCCGACGGCGCCACGCGTCACTTCCGTGTCATCACCGCTTGCGAATGGGGTCTACGGCGCTGGTCAGGTGGTTGACCTCGTCGTGTCCTTCTCCGAAGCTGTGACGTTTACACAGGGCCAGCCTCGTCTGCGACTCGCACTCAGCTCGTCCTCCCTGAACAGCGTTGCAGCCAGTGGAGCTGCGTTTGCAACCTACGTGGTTGGCAAAGGGACTTCGACACTCACATTCCGGTACACGACGCGAGAAGGTGATATGGCGCTCCCGCTCGCGTACGATGGCGTGGACGCACTGTCAATGGATCAGTCCGTAATCTTTGCTGCTGCGAACGGCGATCCGAAGTTCCGCCTCGCGTCGCTGCGACTGCCCATCCCTATGGCGACAGGCAGTCTGAGCAACAACCGCGACATTCAAATCGACACCCTGGAGCCACCGCGAGTGATCAGCGTCGGTAGCATGACGCCTGACGGCGAGTACACTGTTGGCGACGCCCTTCAAGTCACTGTGAGCTTCTCGGCTCCGGTCGTGGTGACTGGAGTACCCACACTCCGACTGAACTCAGGAAGCTCGCCAGGGCTAGCGATATACGTATCTGGGAGCGGCACCGCAAACCTTGTATTCCAGTATGTCGTCCAGCAAGGTGACCGTGCAGACCGCCTTGACTACCAGCGCTGTCCTGATACTGAGCGACGAGCTCCACAGCGACGAGAATGGGACAAACTCGTAATCTGCTCGCAATCTGCAAATGCACTCCAGCTTGCAGGCGGAACGATCAAGCGCCTGGCGACAACCCCGAGCTCGGACGCCGTGCTAAACCTCCCCGAGGTGAGCTCGTGGCCGAAACTGAGATTCCACACGACGCGCGATGACTTTGTGTACGTCGACCAGCTGGAGGCGACAACTGGCGTTCTCGAGTCGGAGCGGACGCTTCATCCTCCACTAGTGAACGAATTCACGATGACGCAGCAGAAATCGTCCATCAAGATGTACAGCAATGGCATCCCAGACCACAAAAGCAGCCTCGTAAGTACTGCTGAATCCAGTACAAGCCAACTGGCGATTAAGGAGCAGCAGTACTTTGTCGAGCTCAAGCGATTCCCAGTGCAGCAGAGTCTGCCACTGCGCATCGATACGTACGACGGGTTCATTGGGATGTTTCTGAATGGAATCCCTTTCAGGAACACCACGACCGCAGCAGCAATTGTGACTGGGGATGCCTGTGGTGGAGCATTGGATGAGAACGGCCGGTACTACTACCGCAATCTGCCAACTTGCTACCTGGAGCGCCTCGGCGAGTTCCCTACAGTTCCAGGCATCGCTCAGCAGCAAGATCCCTCGGTGTCTCCGATTGTGGGGTACGCCTTCGATGGGTTTCCGATCTACGGTTTCTACGACGAAAACGGCAAGGTGCCACTCGAGCTGGACAGATGCAACGGCCGCATGCGCTCCGACGGTCAGTACTGCTATCACCTTGCCATGGCTCACAGCAACCAGCGATCCGCGTTCATGCCGTGTCTCAAAGGTATCGACGCGTCAGGCGATGTCGACTCGCTGCTGCACGTGTTCAAGTTCCCGGTAGACATCCGTGGTGTCGAGGGACTCTCACTCGCCAACCTCTCGCGCTTTGACGGACTCGTTATCGATGAGAACCCGACGACACTCCTGACCGAGAAAGTGTGGCTCAATCCAGCGGCAGTCTCGGTCGTGTACACGTCCAAAAGCGTGATTGTGAGGAGCACGGGCGTCCCCGATGGTGCGTTTGGTCCGTTCCCAAACGTGTACAACGCGTTCAGAGTGAAGCCCCAGAACTACGTGTTTGCGTTTCCACGCCAGCCAGTGGCGCACACGAGCACGACGGCATTGCCGATGGACATTCCCATAGGTGTGATGGTCAACGGCGTGCCATTCTTCAGCTCCAAGTCGGCCGTGTATGGTGACAACATCATGAGCAGTGCGAGTCCAGCGCTCGAACTCATGGACAAGTGCAACGGGCTGGTGGACGCCGGTGGCGACTACCGATACTACGCGTCCCCAGACTGCCTGCTCCGCGATCTCAAGGAGGACGCACAGAACAAGCCGTCCCCACTCATCGGGTACGCGTTCGATGGGTTCCCACTCTACGGTCCGTACAATGAAGATGGCGCGCTGCCGAGAGATCTCGACGAATGCAACGGGCGCATCGGATACGATGGGATGTACCGATACCACGTGACGTTCGCGTTTCCCTACCTCGTTGGATGCTTCCGCGGACTTCCTCATAGCGTGAGCTCGTCATCGTCCGCTGGGGGTCTGTACCGGAGTCTCAGCTACGCCCACGACCTCCACATCAACACGGATCCCCCACGAGTCGAGCAGGTGTTCACGAGCAAAGCCCCTTCGAGCACGTACGTCGCTGGCGAGACGCTCGACATTGTCGCCCAGTGGTCAGTTCCGGTCTTTGTGGACACTGCGAACGGCGGGAACCCGAGCATCCCCGTGGCAAACTCAACGAACATGGCAGTGTTTGACACCACGAGGAGCACACCGCGCACCTCCGTGTTCCTCTACAAATTGGACAGCGACGTCGGGTCATTTAGCTTTGACTACCGCGCGGAAATCCAGCTAAACGGCGCGAAGATCCGCCGGCTCGCAGCGACGCCGACGCTGAACGCTGACCTGCGACTCGTGACTGCCGAGTCGATTCCTCGGTTCACCTCCAAGCACCAGCTCGTGCAGAACGTGAAGCTCACACTACGTGGCTTGTACCACCCGCAGGCAAGCGACCTGAGCGTTCGGTTGTATCACGAAACCAAGAGTGCGCTCGTGTTCACGAGCTGCTGTCGAGAGACCGACGCGTTCGGGATTCCTGACAGAGCCGTGCGTGTGAACCGACAGCAGCTCGAAATCTTTCCCGAGAACCCCACGAGCGGCGTGGGCTTTGACTACAGCTTTCAGGACCTCACTGGCGCAAAGAACCTCGCAATTGACGGTGGTGCGACAGCACTCCAGAGTTCGACAAGCGGAGCTTGCTTCGCGTCCAACGCGATCGACGGACGCATTGAAGGACTCGTCTCAAGGCAGACAGTCGCACGCACTGATGCAAAGCGGAGCCAGACTGCGTGGTGGGAGCTCCGTTTGCTCAAGAATGAGGAGATCGGCACGGTGCGACTCTGGATGGCTCAAGAAGAACGCCTTCCAGCTGTCGTGCAGCACCTGCGAGTCGATTCGAGCGATGCAGTGAGCGCTGTGGACGGCACGTTCACGCTGCTCTTCACTGCGTCGGATGGGACGCAGCAGTCGACCGCTCCAATCAGCTACAACGCGGTCGCAATGATAGCAGACGAAGACCAGAAGATTGAGAACCTGGGCATTGGTATGGCCGAGTCGCTCCAGGCGAAGCTCGCTGCGCTGCCAACCATGCCGCGAGTCTTCATCACGCGCTTCCCTGCAGACGCAATGCTCTCTGCAAACGGCGCGTTCACGTGGTCGATCACATTTCTAACGAGCCCGAAGCTGTACGACAAGCAGAACGCGCTGCTGCCTCTGCGCGTGGGGTCAAATCTGATCTGTGGCGGAACTGGCGTCGTTGAGATCACGTCCCCATACCCAGGAGACGACGTCGACCAGTGGAACTACCTCGAGCGTGATGACAGACCCGACAGTGTGGCGATCGGCAAGCTCTCGATGTTCCCTTTCTGGGTCATGCTCTTCGAAGACGCGGCGGTGATGGACTTTGAGACTTTCCAGGAAGCTTATGAGGCGGCGTCCTGGGTACACCGGGTCGATAAGGCATCTTACTCCTCAGCAGCACCCCAGCACCGACGCGTTGTGTCTGTGAACCCACCGCGAAACACGAAAGCGCGGTATGTGCGCGTCATCGCTGAAAAGCCCTACGCTCGTCTCACGCTCGCAGAGGTGCAGGTGTATAAAGAGCGCTCGCACTTGCTCTCGCAGTATCCAGGCGGGACGCCCGTGGCGACCGAGTTTTACCCTGGCGCCGAGACCTGGTCGCCCGAAGACCCATTCCAGGCACTGTTTGGGTCGATGACAAGTGAAGGAACATGGACGCTCGCGATCCAGGACTTGGTGCTGAAGCAGAAAACTGGGGAGCACGTGAGTCACGGCGACGGCGCGATTTCAGACTGGGTGCTCTCGATCACGAACATGGCTGGGCTCACGCGCACGTACTTTATGGACATCACGGCTCACGTGAAGACGCTGCCGCGCCACGGGAAGCTCTATGTCGGCGTGCAGCAGACTGAGGCGGATCACTTGGACAGCGACCGCAATGGAGTCTTGGATTCGATCGAGGCCAGCGCGTATTTGTCACGTTATCTGCTCAACTACGACGTGCTTCCCGTACTCACTCGCAAGCGCGCGCTACTTGGGTTTCTCGATGGCTACGACAAGTTCAGCGGCATCGAGATCCTGGGCGACGCTAGCGAGCGACAGAAGCTGCTGCCGATCGCATGCGACGCACGCTGTCTCGCAAACATTGGCATGGATCCGTACTTTTACCCAGGAACGGAAGGGGACGTCGCGCTCCAGCTCATGGACGTCGTCGGTGACCGAGTGGTGAAGTATGTCCCGAACGTAGAGTTCCGCGGTCGCGACGAGATCACCTTCTCGATATCGATCGGCACGCAGGAGTCCGCTGTACTCGGTACAGTGGAGCTGAATGTGCGCGACTGCGAGGACGCGGCGTGTTCGATGGACATGAGGCTCCTGCATAGGAATGGGTGACACGCGCGCGCACAA